>CAAKHC010013709.1:13548-61312 GCA_901007825.1 Macroramphosus scolopax | reverse complement strand
GGGGGGGGGGGGGGGGGGGGGGGGGGGGGGGGGGGGGTAATAAGGGGAATGGATATGACAAGGCAGATGAGGGGATCGGGGTGGGATGGAGTCAGTGGGTGTATGACACTGCCAGAACCTGCATGTGTCATTGATTAACTGGGAAGAGCTGCAATGATTTAGTTGACAAAGCATCACATTAGTGCTGCGGATCCAAGTGTGTGTGTGTGTGTGTGTGTGTGTGTGTGTGTGTGTGTGTGTGTGTGCGTGTGTGTGTGTGTGTAGATTAATGATCCAGAGAAAAGCCAGATTCTCTGTTGACACAGCCGAAGGTGCCAGAGTGATATCATGACACTGTTTTATTTCTCACGGTCTTATTTTTAATTCAAATTTTTTTTCCATCACTAAGACAATATTGAGAACGACTGCGATGCTTTTCTGGAAACAGTAAATATTAAAACAGGACAGCCATTGTGTGGCCATTGTTGCGGTGATTGTAAGTGAGCTGCGGTGTGATTGGTCGGTCAGGGT
Source organism: Macroramphosus scolopax (assembly GCA_901007825.1). Lineage (NCBI taxonomy): Eukaryota > Metazoa > Chordata > Actinopteri > Syngnathiformes > Centriscidae > Macroramphosus > Macroramphosus scolopax. The sequence goes on along the minus strand of CAAKHC010013709.1, from coordinate 60,802 downwards.
CATGTAACAGATGAACTCCAGTCCCGTTAAACCTTTGAGTTGTACAATCAGGAAGACAAACAGAAAACACTTTACTTCCAGACCGACGATACGCCTTCCTGCAGTTATACAATGGGCTGGGAATCGATTTCAGGAACCGTCATTTATGCAGAACTTACTCAACTCGTGTAATTGCTTTCAAATTAGAAAGAAAAAGCTCTTATAATAGAGTTTCAAGTTGGCAGCAGATATCACTGCTTCTTTTCTTTTTTTGTTGCTTCAGCTGAGAAACAGAGCTGATTGTAAACAGCGTGAAATTACAGTAAGTCTGCGTTCGTGTCCGTGTAAAAGAGGGGAAAAAGTTGGTCAGAGAGGTGAAAGGGCCGGCGAGACTAGACATGAGAAGTGGATAAGTGAGGGATGGGAGCAGCTAACACTTTTCTTAAACCCAAGCCAGACCTGGTTTATCTCAGTGTGAGCAGGGAGGGAGGGACAGGGGTCCTCGCAGGGACAAGGCCAGGCCCGGCGTTGTGTGGGTGGGAGGAGGAGGAGGGGTGAGATGAGGCTGCTGTAGACCTGGGGGTCCGTCTGTCCGTCTGTCTGGGAGCTGGGGAAGGCCGCCGCTCCGGGCCAACTGATTAGGCTATAATTTGAGGGGTGTCTTGAGGGAGCAGCCCCCTTTTTTGTTCGCCCACCGCCATGGCTGGACTCGATGCAACAGGACACACACACACACACACACACACACACACACACACACGCCTATGAAATGATGGATAAGCAGACGTGGGGATTGAGAACAGGAAGTGATGATTTAAACAGACGCCGGCGACGCCAGCGAGAAAACGACTCACCTTCCTTCTTAATGAAACTGTGAGCACACGGGAGGAACAGCTGAACTCTGAATTAGGCTTCATGTTTACCGTCACCAGTGCAAAGTCATTTCATTTACAGCCGCTGTGATCACTATGTCAGTGGAGGATAATAGTGATCATCCAAACCTTGGACACGTCTCATCTGCTTAAATCTAATTTCCTGCCATTCTAAAATACTTTTCACTTATTATTATTATAGTCTACCTGGTTCCTGTATTGTCAGTGATCAGCCAGAGTTATTTGCTGCTATAAAGAGGTGGCGTGACATGATGATTGACAGCTCCTCTGACTCATACACGAGCATTTACTTGTTCCTGTTTGGTGACGGTACGTGATGAAGTCAAGAGGAGCTGTGACTGCTGGTTTCCATTCCGTGATTGTCTGTATGAAACTGTAAATACTAGTTGAATTATATTATATATGATATTATTATCACCGCCCACAGACTCCCACGTTCTGCTCCTGCTGAGTTATTGATGTTTTCTTCAGAGCTTGGTTGAGGAGAACTGCTCATTGTCACCCTCATCTTCCTCAGGCAGCCAGAAACACGTCTCTAAGATGAAAGCTAATGTCGCTCTTTATCTTCCTGGACAGGAGAAAGTTCACCGTATCCAGCTTGAATTGTGATAATCTATCAGTTTACAGCCTGTTTCCACCGGCTTCTAGTGAAACCAGTAAATATTCATCCACCACAAAGAATATCTTCCTCATGTGTGCAATCACTGAACGGATGAACATGAATGAATAAACAACGTCAGTGCAGCCACAGTGAAGTTTTTATTACACAATACAGACAACTTAAAAAGCTGGATTTAGTGCATCATATAAGAGTTATTGCTGCCGGTTTTCTGCGAAGAAGCTGATATTTCTCCAATAATCCCTGGAGCTACAGCGGCCCTGCTTTGTTTCCCTGTGCTGTTTGGCCATCGCCATGACGCTGTGCGGGTCTCCACTGTCAACAAGCAGTCTGCAATCTCCCATTAGATCAGACGCTATTAGGGCAGAGAGGACTCACTGAGCAAACAGCATGCCTGCCTTTAAAACCGGGTTATCTAATCTCGTCAACAGGGATGAGCTGGACTTTGGAGTTCACAGACAGACGGGGCAGTTTGTCCACAAGTGTTGTTTGGCACGGGAATAAAAAGCACTCAAGATCGAGCGAGTCGTCATTGGTCCGTTCCCGGGCCCTCGTTTGGAGTACGAGCTTTATGAGTGGGGATCAGATAAGAGCTTGTGGAGGTACTTTGTTGAAGGTTAGATAAAGTGTGGTGCTGATGATCGGGGATGGTGCTGCAGTCCCCCTCCACTGCATCAGGTGGAGGGAGTCACAAAGGGTCGGCAGCCTTTAAAGGAACAAGAACATTGATACAGACGTAGTGAGGATACAGGACCTCCTGCAGTGACTCCTGCAGTGTGAGCAGCTCCAGAGAGCCTGGAGTTACATACTGTAACTCTCTGTGAGCAGAGGTGCAGCCCGGAGGTGCAGCTCGGCTGCTTCATGCTACCAGTGTCTCGCTCTGGCATGGTGAAAAGCTTTGGCGACGGGTTGGAGGCCTGCAGCTCCTCCGTGCTGCAATGACTCAGGACTTTTTAGGAGCGAAGTGGTATTATAAAACAACCGGCACTGGTTTGTTACAGCACTTACAAATGATCCTTCTTGACCTACGGTTGAGCTCTCTGAATTCCTTTAAGCTTGACACAGTAAGGGAAGTCACCTGAGTTGGTCTGACCTGGAAACTTGGCCTCTCCGAGTGTTTCACCCCCACGAAGCCTGCGGCCGGCTGCTGACAGCATCCACACGGTGCTCTGTTTGATGTACTCGTCCTCTCAACTCTCACCGTCCTCTCTCGGTCTCTTCTCCTCCACGGTTGATTGCTTTGGTCCAGGCTCAGGAGGAAGGAGCGGTAGTGTACGCGGGCCCAGCCCGGGCCGGCCTGCCCAGCATCAGGCTAAGTGCCTCTGACAGCCCACCGCACAGTTATTAACTGTGATCAGCCACCACAGGGCCTGGGCAACCCCGTGCCGAGGGGAGGGTCCACAAGAGGGCTCTGCTCCAAACACAAAGACTGCTTTCACTTCACTCCTCCATGGACCCTCCTCAACCCTCCCCAGCATCTGCTAATACATATTTACATATTTCCATACACTGTTTTCCTAATATGGACCCAGTCATTTGCTGGGAAGCTGCTCCGTCAGCCGTCCGAGCTCCGGAGGCTGATGAGCAGAATAAGAATGTCAAAGAACAACTGTGAAGGTGGTTCTTATATGAAGGATCACCGCGGGACAAATACATAAACAGACCACTGTAACATGGAGCCAAAGCATGCGAAGCGCTGCCTCGCTGGCTTTATGTTGCTTATGGAATGCCGTCCATAGACTTGTGGCTTTCATCCATATAGGTGGTCTGCAGCGCTGTTTGTCCTGCACTCGCCCTGCAGAGCCCCAGCCAGCCCTCCTCTTCCTCAGGATGTGGGAGAGCCATCAGCCACTTCAAACAGCAACACAACACGGGTCATTAGATGACAAAATTGGGGAGCGAAATGAATAAATGTTAGTGCGGGGGAGGACGGAGGGAAAGACAAGGAGGGAGAGTGAGATCCATAATGACAGTTGACTATGTTTAGCCCCCAGAAAGGCATCGGGATAAACAGCAGCTCGTCCCCGCTAACAGGACGGCTTTAAGTCGCTGAATTGAAAACCCCCAAAGCCACTTTTCCTGCCCACACCGGCCATAATGAGAGCCCCGCCATTCAATTGTTGAATAGTTGAGGCTTTTCCCTTTGAGGTGACTGGCTTTAATATAGCAACGCGACAGTGGAGCAATGGACATCCCCAGCAGTGTTCAAAGCTGTGGCGGGATACGGATACGGCTGACATGCATTATTCCTTACAAAAGCTGCCCTTTGTTTGCTTTATGCTCAGATCCCACAAATTGCAGGCTTTGTCCGTCAACGTTTCTTATTTCGGGCCCTTTTTCCCTCCGTCCCCCCCCCGGCCCCCCCCCTGCTGTCCTCCCTGGCCGTGGCATGTGTCGGTGCTTCACGGCATTGATAACTACACACACATTGAAAACATTAGTGTCTTCTGTTGTCTGTTGTTCTGTTGTCACTGCTGCTCTGTGTGGGCTCGCAGGGGAGGAGGCGACCTGTCAATCCGTGGAGACGTCAAATTCAACCCAGATTGTCAGAAGTTATTGACACATTCAATTGTACATCTACATTTAAGAGTTTCTTCTCACATCTTCATGGAGGTAATGTTTGACATGTGCTCAGAAATACATTGTCAAGAGGGAAACATCTACTGACTGAGTGTGAAGGAGCCAAACTGGAGTCACGTTTCGGATTCGATCCCCCGACAGTCCAACAGTGGCATCAAAGACTTTATCATAATACGTGATTATATTTTAGAGATTCATTTAGTGGCCTTGCAGAAGAGCAATAACCTATTTCGATGTTCGGCTGCTGCTGTGACGTTTTGGGGGTCGCTCTCGTCACAAACCTGCGCCTGACAGGTCAGGCACCATTAACTGAGCACACTGCCGTGTTAGAGGAGGTCAAAACACCCGCTGGCGCCACTACACACACACACTCACACTCACACGCACACACGCACACACTCACACACTCACACACTCACGTACGACAGATTGCCCAATTAGCCCTCCTCTGGCCTGCGCCTCACTCAACCCCGCAGCTACGCTTAGGAGTCATTACACTCAGGGTCAAGTGTGATCCGTGTGCTTATCTGCATCAACAACTGGCAAGTGCATTCGCACACGCCCACGCACACACACTACTCACACACACACACACACACACACACGCATGTAAACTACTCAGACATCCAGTCAGTGTTGTTGAGGCGGTTTGAATGGGAGGAATGTGACAGAAGACACAATGCTGCCCTCATGTGCTGCGCAATTTGTAATTACAAGCGGTTGGGAGATATTTATGGAGGATTTGTAAAAGCACAACAAAACAGCTTTCTCTGCTCGTAAAGACGGAGCCAAACAGAGGAACCTCGTACTGTCTCTGACTGTATGCAACACAGTGTAGACGCTAATCTGTGTGTGGTTAGTTCAGATAGACATGCACAGCAAAGACATGCACTTTCTTTGGAGAAACACTCTGTGAATCAGGTGAACTGGAGGAGCCACCTTAGTCATGACGGGGAGGTGACACACTGAGACCTTTTTGTCTGAGCTGGATCGTTTCTTCCTTCTGAGGGATGTTTGGTGGGTTGAGGAGGACACTCCCTTTACCGCAGCCCTGCTATCTCTGTGGGAGTTCATTATACACACACACACACACACACACACAGACCGGCCACACACATACACAGACACATGGACAGACACGAACACATAAACACAAGGATAAAGACACACACTCATTCATAAGCCCGTATTGTATTGCACACACACACAGTCTGGAGTATAAACACGGGTGGGCAGATGTGCACCCCATTCACCACACTGTAAATTAACCATCATAAATATGTTCCTGTGGACGTCCCCGGCCCCACCCATACAGACAGGCTCCCCAACAGTCTTCCACACGAGGTGGGGGTGTGTGTATGCTGGGGCAAAGGATCCGGTGTGCTGCTGCTGAGCGGCTGAGTTCGGTGCTTCTAATATGAAGTGGGTAATGTTTAAGACATTTAGTGTTCAGATGGCATCAAACAGCGGGTGAAGTAAGACCACAGAGGGGTCAGAGGCCGACCCACTGGGTCCCAAACAAACCCAGCTCACTTCTAGTATGATGCTAAACGTGTCATCACCTTGCCAATTAGTTTACATTCGACTTTTATCAAAACTTTGTAGCTGTTAAGTCCCTCACTGATTCAGTGGACCCACGGCCCCCTGGTGGGGGTTGTAGGAACTGCAGGTGGGCGGCAAAAGTTAACTTGCAATAACTTATATTGCAATAAGTTTGAAATTATTATATAATAATTCTGACTAAATGTTTACATCTAGAAAGTGATGGTTAAGTGATAAGAACAAATATGGACGATATCTATCTGAACCTGATTAATGTCTTGGGTGGGCTGGAGAGGAGTTTTAGATTTGGAATGGGGCCGCAGCATTGTTAAATCTAGGAATGGCTCGTCCAGAGGACCCTCTGCAGCTCCCCTCTTTAGTATCTTTCAGCTCATTGTGTCGGTTTTATTGCCTTTATCAGCATTGTTCCCCAAAAGCTGTTTGCAGTAATAAAACCCTGCACCAGCGTTAGTAACTAGTTAGTAACTAGGTGATGACGTGCAGTTTTTAATGTTTGAAGAGTCAAATATTCCCCCTCAAGAATTGTGGAGAAATAAAAAAAAATAAAATTTAGCCCCAACATTAACTCAGGAGGTGTTTGTACGTCGTGCTGACAGCTTGTTGGAGCGGCCAAACATAATGACTGCAGATTAACATCACGGCTGAATGCACGACAGCAGAACCAAACCAAATGCAAACGTAACCCCAAAACAGCTGGTTCAAATGAATTGGGACCCGGTCAAAAACATTCACTTGTCCCTTTGGAAATATATTAAATTGATCCAAACCGTCTTCATTCTCACACTTCAACCAGATTAAATGTGTAATTATGAAGCAGTTTCCTGCTCGAACACTGCAGTCAAACAATGTGTTGGAAATAGTCTAAATAAATTAATGAATTAATGTGTTGACATTTGTTTTACAGTCAATAACTTACCAGTTATTATGACAAAGGTTCTGACAGTCAAATCAGAACCAAATTTGTTTCTCAAAACCAACAAATTGAGGAAAATTGTCCACATGTGGAGTTTCAAATTCAGATTTACAGACTAATCGCTGCTTATAAAAGTCAGGCCAAACATTCAACTTAAATGTTTTTATGGAGAAAAAAAAATCAGCAGATGAACATGTGGCACGGCTCTTTCTCCGTGACTACATGCACATCCAGATGTTAATGTGCTTCCTGACAGGCTGGATTGTGGACAGTGAAGTCCTGTCTGTCCCCCAACACTCCTTCACTCCCTGAAGCCTGTTTGTGGCATCAGGAGACATTGAGACTCTGATGCCATCTGCTGGTGGATTTGGGGTACGACATCCCATCACAAATTGTAGAAATCTTTATTCATATTGTCAGACAAAGGTTCATCATCATCCTACCCTGAACACTATCACAGTAAAATTGGGCAATTAAGTCACATTTAAGGCCATCACACCGATTAGGAGGCAGTCGATAGTAAAAACACAGAGGGGGAAGTCCTAAAATGAAAACATTACAAATTAAAACCATGAGAAATCAAAATGTGCAGCAGCAGTCAAACCTGCCTCCAGTGAGAAGAGAATTAACCAATCACAGGGATGCTGAGACCTTTGAGGTGTGACAAGCCCAGAAGGAGAGGGAATACAGTGTCAGAGGGGAAAACTAAGAGAACCGCTGTCGAGTTGTAAACCAACATCCCTCCTAAAAACAACAAAACAGAGCTGTATGTTTAAAAGTGGTCACGTCCTGCCGCAGTGAACCAGGACGTGCGTGGCTCCTCCCATCAAAACAGGCAAGTGGACGCACAAATAAATTAGGAAAACACAATGAACAGGTCACCTTTGTTCTTTTTCCACCTTCCCTATATACAAAGACTTCTGGCCAGAGCAACATCATCATCGCCAACAGGGGAAGCTGCTCGTCGGACATTCAGAAACCCAAAAGGAGAAACTTGTGATCTTGCACAGGCAGGTGAAAGTTGTTCTAAAGTCCTTCAGATGTCCAGTTTGTCATGAGTGCTGCAATAAGACAGGGTTTGATCTAAACTGTAGCAGAAGTAGCCTGAACAGTGAAGCCAATGCTGACATGTCTTTACCCTGCTTTCTGTCTAACGGTCAGCAGGGAACACCTCCACCAACAAGGTTACCTGACTGCTTTAGTGTCATTGTTGGTCTGTTAGCACCACCAGGCTGATTTACATGGAGCCTGGTGGAGGGATGGATCACCGGCTGAAGTCATTATATGTAGGAGCAGGTCTGGAGTGTTACTCTAACATTCCTAGATTGGGCATTTTTAAACATTTCATCGATTCCTCGGGAAAGAAATTACCTGTTTAAAGTAATTCCGGCATGTTAACAGTGACCATATCTATTGATGTGTGGATCCTGAGAGAAGTGTATTTACGTGGGCTTTCAGCCTGGGTGGAGGTCTGCGCTGCTCGACTGATCCTCCACTACCCTGGTAAACATTTGCCTCGTGACTTCATGGTCTCACTCGCTAGATTAAAGTTTGCTTCAATACGGCATGTTGTTCATTTTGGTTAAATTATATTCCCTTTCACAGTAGAACAGAGGATAAAGCAGGGTTATGACTTGTGATGACAAGTTGCTGCCATGGCGATCTCGGTCTGTTGTCAGTCACTTCGGCGACGGTCAAAATGCCAAACTCAAGGCTTCAATAAGGTCGTCCACAACCCAGCCGGTGACGGGACGGTGGCTCCGCCTTCTTTTATACGCTCCGTGAATTAAACATGTCACTGTGATAGTTTGTAAAATAAACAAAAGGCCTTATTTCAATATAACAGAGGGACCAATATACAAATAAAAAAGAATAAGCGACCCATCCACAGCTAAGACATTGATCCTTTTCATTAGACACATCAGATAAAACATCAGCAATTGTGCTACTGCTTGAAAAAAAAAAGTAAACAAATGGATTCAAGCCATCCTGAGTGAGCACAGACTGAAAAAGATAATATAAATACACCCTGGCCAGAATAAAGGGGCACACTCCTGTTGATTTAACATGTCTCTGTGTTTGTGTGGTCGGTAACTCAGTCCAGGCTGCGCGTGTCGATGTTAATATCCTTGTAGTCCGTTGTAAACCTTCTGTATGGATCCTTGTTTCAGGAGATTCCGAATGCCTGCAGGAAGAGAGCGACTTCGTTTAAAGACATACAGTGATGTGCAAACGTTACAAGCATTTGAGAAGGAACCAAAATGATTGTAAGTGTCGTATTAAGCCAATAACGACAACTGGACCGGATCCTTCAACACTTCCACCCTCCTCACCGTCTTTCTGCTGGTCGTCCAGCTGTGTCTGAGGAAACTCCACGTCGAAGGTGATGATGAGGGAACCGCGGATGTTGATGTTGTCGAAGTTTGGCAGACCCTCTCCCTTCTTCCACATCCGAGCGCCGGGCTTGGTGATCTTGTCTCTCACTATATGGACCTGCGAGGCAACGACAGATGCAGCCGTTCAATTTAACTTCAACTGCGATGTCTCCAATGAAAACATCTGAAACAAAAGGAAAGCTGTGTGTACACAACAAGAAGTGGAGAACCTTGTGTCCGTCCAAATGCACGATGTCCATCTCGAAGCCGACCAGCGCCTCCACCAGGGAGATGGTGACGTTGGTGTACAGGTCGTCTCCTCTGCGTTCAAACACAGGATGTCTGAAGAGAACAGCATCAAAACATTACGTTACTGCGTCACTAATCGAATATCTGATGATAAAGGAACTGCACATAGTGAATTAAGCTGGTTCGTACTTTAACACTTTGATGCGGAAGCGTAGATCTCCAGGTTCCCCATCGATGTGAGGCTCCCCTGTGTTTGCACGTAAAGACGTTAGAAACAGCCAATGTCAGAACACACATAAACAGCTCAGCTCAATGACGGCCTACCTTCTCCAATGAAAGGGTACTCCATCTCATCTCGCACTCCCTGTTCAATTTCTACCTCTAATGTTCTCTCTTCATTCACCAGCCTGTGTTGGAACACAACAGAGAACATGTGACATCATGTTTGCAGCAGTGTATAAGGAGGTGATCCGATATCGGTTCAGTCAGTGACACAGTAAATGCACGTTCTATCATGTGATGGACATCATTTAGTAAAGTCGGTGGTTATGAAAACATCGAGGTTGGTTCGTTTCATATAATCTTTCTCAAAGTCACGACTTACTTTACATTGGGACATTCATCGCACACCATCTCTTGAGTCATCTGGAAGCGTCCAGGTCCGAGCTGCGTCGTCCTCATCTCCTGCCTGCAGTTGCACTTCCTCTTCCCGGGGGCTTCTTTGGCTATAGGCTTGTTACGTACAACCTGTGCAACAAAGCAGATGCAGCAGGTGTTTCAGGAACCTGTTTAACTTAATGTGAAATCATATTCAAACACCAAAGTCTTAATTGATATAATTAGCGGGAGCCGTTACGCTGTAGAAGAACTCTGCTCACCTCCACAAAGTTCCCAGAGTACACCTCTTCAAGCGTGACCTCCAGGTCTAGTATAATGTCACTTCCTCTGGGGATGTTCCGGTCCTGTTGTTGCCGGTTGCCTCCGAACATGAAACCAAAGTCACCAAAGAAGCTACAGAAGAGGGACAGAGTAGGAGCAGAGAGATTCCATTAGACCCTTATTTCTGCAGAGTATGATTTGTCTTGTCTGCGTTGCATTATTATCAATTATTCACTTATTGGGACAGATTGAACTAAAAGTATTTGCTTGTTGTAAAACACTGGTGGGCGAGTAAGTAAATTGTTTACATGATAATGAAGCTGCACTAATGACACCAACCTGGAGAAGATATCGTTGTGCGAGCCATGGTGACCCTCTTTGAGCCCATCTTCTCCGTAAGCATCGTACTGTTTCCTTTTCTCCTCATCTGAGAGAACCTGCAAATACACAGAATGTCAGTCACAGAACAGCCACGTTCTCCAATGTTTTACCTGCACCGGAAATACATCAGCATCACAAAACCTCAAACACCCTGTTGTGTTCAAATCTGTTTCCCGTTCATCCCCTAGTATGCTTAACAAGAGCCCAACTTGTTATCTCAGCTATGCTTAGGCATAACCAAGTCTAATTGTGTGTTTAGTTAGCTGGGACATGGTAAAGGATATTCCAAGTGTGACACATGTTCAGTGTGTTCATACCCCTTGGAGCTTGGAGCTTCCCCATGTCCCAGTTGCTCATGAACACACCATTACTCCCAAACCACTGAGGTCAACAGAACTTCATGGAGGAACAGACAACACACCTCGCTGACATACGTCTTAACATAATGGTATATTGGAGTTTTTCACAAGCAGTGATCTTGTGATACTGATTTGTGTCACACCGTTCGACAGTGCAGACTCCAAGTATAGCCACTCACATGACTTTTCCCTGTCAAACACCTGCAAAGCTTATCTGATTCCCAACCTACTCCCCATGCTCCTCCACGTCAGGTCTTCGTGATTGCCAACCACGCTGTGTAACAGCCAATCAGATGCAGCCACACGGTCTAGTTGACCAATCACAATGAACTTTACGTTTCCCACAACAACCAAAGTATCTAGCGTAAAGAAGACTTGTGGGCGGAAGAAGCACACCATACCTTCACATTTAACATCCACTAAGCCAAATAAAACAAATTAGTTGCTGGCGTTTTTGTTGTAGCAATCTAGAAAAAGCCCTGCCCACCTCATAAGCTGCCCCCAAGTCTGCAAATTTGTCTTGAGCTTGGGGGTCGTCTTGGTTTCTGTCGGGGTGTAACTGGAGCGCGAGCTTCCTGTAGGCTTTTTTGATATCCCTGATTGATGCACTCTTGCCCACTCCCAGGATCTTGTAGAAGTCTCGCCTACAAGGAGAGATAACAGAGTTTATGGACACAGAGGCACGTGAAAGGGGCATACTGTAACCCGAAAGATGATAGCATGCGTTGCTAACTAACACTGCTGTTATTGTTAGCGTTACACAATGAACCGGCAAGGGGCTCCGGTGAGTTTGGTTGGTGTGTGGTGTTAGCTTACGAGCTAACGCTAGCTTGTCAACCAAAACACCGGCCGTTAATGTCATGAGCTGTGATCGCTCAATGTAAATAACTTAACCAACACACACTACAGCTTTCAACAGTGAAACAAAACCAAACATTTAACAGTAAGACTAAATATGTGTCCACTCAACGCATGGAGAGCAGGTCTAGACCAATCACAGTGAAACATGTGTACCAGCTGGCGATGCTGGTTCACCGCTGCGTGAGGAACGTTCCTCTCCTAACGCAAAACACTTACCCCGCAAACACTGCTGTGATGACATAAAGAAGCAGACAGCAGACACTGCAAAGGTTCATCCCCTTGGCAGCCATATATCCCAAATATATCTTAGAGAAAGGGACTAAAGAAAAGCCGGCTTCTGAAGGTTGGATCCCGCTGCCAGTCACAAGCCTTCTTCCTCCTGTCAGCAAAACCCCGCCCACCGGATGACGAAAGATCCGCCCCTCGGACCAAACTCCTCCTGCCATTAAAGATACACGTTAGCTCTCATCCGTCATTTGAATATAGCATCCGTTGATTAAATGTATAGCGGTTTGCTAAAATGGTTTCATTTTTCTGTAATTACACCAGATACAGTGGGTTTTGTTCACTGTCTGAGAAAGATTCAAAGCGCGCTCGTGAAGTCTGCGCGTAACCGACGTCGGAAGGCAGACTCTAAGGACCGGAAGGTAGACTCAAAGGACCGCCACCACAGCCGGGCGCTAGCAAGCAAATCTATTGCTTCACATTAACCCTGTGGGTTTGCCAGTGTTGTTTTATGAATTTCAAACTTGATAAAATAGGTACAATGGACATATATCAGCAGACCATACGGACACAGACACTAGTCATCAACTTGTTGGTTGTCTAACAATGACAATTGCGTTAGGTGGTGCTCTTATTAACTGTTCTGTGACATTTTGCTAGCTATTAGAGCTGCTGGATGTTTTTACTTTGCATACAGAATTTAACGAATCTTCTGTTATAAAAGCACAGTGGGACAATAAGGGAGTTCGAAGGGAACTTTAACAGAACATTACGTTTGCATAATTAATTAAAATTACATCGCTCCAAAAGAAGCTTGCTACAGTCTGTCTTGCAATCAGGTCTGTCATGTCAAACTCATGATTCAATTTTTTTTTATGTTCTAATCACAATTTCAAAGAACAGATGAATTCATCACAGATGTGACATGTTGATAAACAGCTTCGCTGCATAATTATTTTTGTTTTAAGAGTTTTTAGTACTTTTCCAAGGACAGTTGTGGACAGTTTAGCCTCTCCACGGTAGAAATAAGCTAGTACGGCTTCCGTATTAGTTGTATCCCTCAGTGACGTGCCATGACGCTTCCGTTGTTGGCCATATCGGTCCTTAGAGAGTGTGTAGAAAGATGAGGGCGCCAAATAAGAAGAACGGTAACCACCAATAAACCCAAAAGAAGAAGAAGAACGGTAAGAGCAGGGATGTTGCTGTGTCTTTACACTTGGGTCCGCCGCCACTCAAAACAAACTAAAGGACTCTCTCTTATATTTGCTTACACCTAATTGTGACCTTATCGGTCGACGAGTCCCCCTCCCATCGAAACGGAACAACGCGTCGCCTGGACGAGGTACAAGACTGAAAGTAAGCGCTAACAACACACAGTTGTCTCCCACTCTCCTTTGCTAACTTAGCCTCGCTAGCTGACGGTGGCTAAGTATTTGAGTGAGTTCACTTTGGTGATGTTGGCTGGTATGTTTTGTCCTTAGCTACCACACTGCATTTCACAATTCGCCCCAACGAAGTCAGTTTAGCTTAACGCTCCTTGGTTATCTTGATCTCACCAAGTCTAAGGAGGCAATCAGGTGAAGATGACTGAGGGGTATAGTTTTTTAGTTTAAGTTTGTTTTTTTGTAGGTTTCGGCAAAACTACCGTTACTTCGTTAGGTGTAGACACATACAATGCGTTGTTAGGCTCCGGAAAACTCAATGGTTTGGTTTAAAAAATGGTTTAAAATGGAACAGGTTGAGCAAGTATTTAAAAAATATTTCTCACTATTGTTTACAAATTGTCGTGGAAAGTAAGAGTGACCTAAAATATTGCACGGAAAAAAATAGAAATCAAAATACACTGACATGTTACACTTTTTTTTGTGTCATATACCGGTAGTCATACAGGGTGGCTGAGCACCATCACCTCTCTCAAATTACAAACAATATGCTGAGACTTGTCCCAGGACAAAAAAACACGGGAACACAGAGGGGAAAGACGGGGAGGAGGAAGACATAGTAGACCTACAGAAACAGTCATACACAGACACACACATAAATACACGTTTACTATTTTGTTATTTTTCTCGTTGTTATTTCAGTGTCAGTAATTTAATTATGTATTATTTACACTAGTGTAAGTAGGAGTGTCAAGTTGTTCCATACTTGTTAGTACCAGTTCTTTAACTGTACAATGAATTATGTGCAATTAATACTTTGTTTGTTTCCGTTCTCCTCAGACATGGAGACAGACAGTGTGAGCATTTGGCCACGTATGGAACCCTTCCTTCTGGGTGCCTTGCAGGTGAACATACCCTGCTCACATATATAGAAGGTTTTGATCTCTTCTAGTGGATGTTGTAAAATAATTTGCGTTTAATGCCATTGTAGGTGGCCCCCTCCTCCAAGCTCAGCCTGCACTATCTTCGCAAGATGGCGATCTATGTGCGGACCCGGGATGGTTGCTTTCCTGACTTGGGTTGGCCCATGTGGAGGCATATTGCATGTGGAAAGTTACAGCTCCCAGAAGACCTTGCATGGCTGTACTTTGAGACCTTTGACCTTTTTATTGGCCACACACCTGAAGACAGGTTGGAGTGGGCAGAGAGTCTTTCCCAGTGCACTTCCAAAAGTGAGCTGGACCAACAAAGGAACAAGGTGAAAAGAGATATGGGTGGAGTGCAGTTGAGTGATGGATAATGTGTCCAAATGGCTCAGGTTACCTAACAATACACTTATATGTCATAGTCTCACTGTTTGTATCATGCTTGACTCTTTGGGGATATGCTGCTCATGCATTGCTGTGTTTTTCCTCAGGTAGGGGTTGATGCTGATGGAACCCTGTTCTCTGAGTAGGAAACTACACATTGACATGAACCCCTTGTTTTGTTTCTCCAGATGACTCTTAACACTCTGCAGTTCCTCATATTCCTCTACATCCAGCAGCTGAATCGTGTCTCTCTGCGAAAGTCTCTGATTGATGAAGAGTGGCCCAGCCATCGTGCTCGCTCCCCCTGTCCCTCAGATAGAGAGGCAAAGACCAGCTCCCAGAACAAGGTCACCCCCTTCACATATATAATATATGACCTCATTTACAGAATAATGATATCATTGCAGGTTCATGAAAACGTATTGTGTATTGTTGTCAACCATTAACCCTTAGTGATGGGCGTCTTCTGTTTTGTTCTGGTTTGCTTCAGCAGAACTGGAACGACCAGGCCCACCTGTCCTTTGTGCAGAGCCATCTGGCTGAGATTCTGGAGCTGCTGGTGGAGCCGGGCCAGCTGTCACAATCTGGACTAAACCTGCGTGATTGCCAGGTCTGTGGGCAACCAGCACATATCTTATTTAGTTCACATCAACAACCTCAGAATATCTTGTATATTTTGTGTTAGCGGGATCTCTCATCAAAGAGTATGATGACATGACAACCTATAAGGAGTGACTGATTAAACCTTGTAATGTAGTTTAATTGATTTTTAAGTTGTGTTCTGCCAGATATCCCTGGAGGCTGTGACCAGCCTGGGCCTGCTCCTGGAAGGTTCCGCTTCCCATGGCACAGCTGTTTACCCCGTCCACAGGCTGCTGACCGAAGGTCCCCTCCAGACACAAGCTGGCTACTCGGCACTCAGCCGCTCCTTCACCCTGAACAAGCTACTCTCCTGTCTCCATAACAACCTGGCACTCAATCCTTTTGGAATGACGGCCTGCTTACGCTCTTGGAAGAAACTAGCCTGGGCACAACAAGGTATCCTGAAAGCTTTGCTTTAAAAAATCTGCACAGCAGTTTCTTGTCTTGCAAGTATTGTCTCTGAGGGGAAGTAACAAAGGTCAGGAATGTGGGATGCTGAGGGGATGCATAGTGAAGTACCTCTTCTGTACCTGTCCGTCTACATTTCTTTGACAGTCTTCTTGTTCTTTGCGTGTGCACTCCAGTGGAGGGGGCTGTGAAAAAAACCAAGATCGCCCACAACACCCATATGGCTCTGCCTGGCAGTAAGATGGTCCTGCTGTCCCAGGTCTTCAAACAGACCCTGGCTAAAACCTCTGACAAGCTGACAGATGCCAACATCAAAATCCACAGATGCTCTGATGCCTTTATATACCTGCTGTCCCCCCTCAGGTAAGGTTTGAGTCTATTACATTGGTTTTGTTAAAGATGTTTGGGAAATGACTCTTTAATTAGGGTTTTTGTTGCTTATTTTCCTCCAGGTCAGTCAATGTGGACAAATGCAGAGACACCACAGTGGTTCTGGGTCCTGTTGAGACGAGTGTCCATATGTACGGCTGCCAGAACGTGCGAGTGGTGTGTGTGGCCGGCAGGATCGCTATCGGAGCCTCCTCACATTGCACTATCCACGCCCTAACCCCCACCCGGCCTTTGCTCCTCCCTGGGAACACAGACATTACCTTGGGGCCTTTTCACACATTCTACCCTTCCTTGGAGGATCACATGGCTACCGTGGGGCTGGCTGTCGTCCCCAATGTCTGGGATCAGCCCTTGCTTCTGGGGACTGAGGGCCTGGTCAACCCTTTATTGAACATGACGTTCAACCAAGACTCGCCCTGCTGCCGCCTGCTGCCCCCGGCTGAGTTTCACACACTGGTTGTGCCTTTCCAGATGGAGGGGGACACACATGAGGTGCCAGGGGGATTACCTCCTCCCTATCAGGCAGCATTTGATGAAAAGCAGAAGAGGATACACAGCTGGCAGAAGACCGTGATGGAGGCACGGCTGAACAAGTGAGTAACACACCAGCCCAGTTTGTGAGTTTAAATATTATTTGACTGTTTAAAGCACCAGTGTGTAGGACCTAGTGACACAACGAGCAGTCCAGTTGTAGATTACTTCCCCACACCTCCCTCCTCCAGTTCCAGGCGTGTTAAGAGAACCTACGGTGGTCTGCAGGCTAATCCACGTATGATCTTACATTTGTCAATAAGGGCTTCTCAAACTTCTCACAACACAAACAAGCGATAGCCAATAAACCTGCTAAATAATACACACTGGACCTTTAACATCTCCGCAATACTTTTCAATTTTCTGAAAGTGCGTAAACCAAACTCTCACCTGCTGATGAAAAAAATTATTGATAGCTTTGGTTGATGGCAGCATATGCAGATTGTAGGGGTTGATGATGATTGATATACCTGACCCATGTGGGGGCTCCAAAAGAAGTAAATCTGTATTTACATAGTGTCTTTAACATGATGTGTGTTACAGTCAGATAGCTTTATGTCGCCCCGAACATTCCTGCAGTGCACATTGAACCTAAAATGTCATATTGTTCAATTCAATAAGAATCCGTGTATTGTAACACTGCTGGCAGATTGTGTGTCTCCATCATGCTGGACGCTCTTTTGATCAGTGGAATCAAAATGGAACGACCATCCAGAAAGTCAATAGTAATGTGATGAGCCACTCATCAGCTGCTTCAGGGGTTTTACACGCTAGCTGATCATGACAGCACAGAGATGATGTGAGGCTCAA
This sequence comes from Macroramphosus scolopax, assembly GCA_901007825.1. Taxonomy (NCBI): domain Eukaryota; kingdom Metazoa; phylum Chordata; class Actinopteri; order Syngnathiformes; family Centriscidae; genus Macroramphosus; species Macroramphosus scolopax. The sequence continues at coordinate 43,453 of CAAKHC010013709.1, read as the reverse complement.
CAGGGATCAAAGATCTTTATGTATATGTTTACATATTAACCTATACAGTCACAACTCTTTTTATTATTTAGTAGTTAATTTTTTTGTTTCCTCATTTTTCTCTGAAGGGAGCAGCAGCGTAAGTTCCAGGAGTTGGTGGAGGTCCGGTTCCATGAGTGGCTTCTGGAAACGGGACACAGGCAGGAGCTCGACGGCCTCGTCACGCTCACCGTCGTCCCGCTGAAGGACTCCCATTAGTCTGAAGTGAACAAGCCCCACATCAACGACACCAAATATATTTGATCTGGAGGGGCAGTGGGACAGTCGGCTATGGTGTTCTGACATGTCAGGCTTTGTCTTGTTGGGACTTTGACAGCAGGATTGTAACTGTCAGTGAAAGCAGCCTGACCCTATGCAGGCTGGCTCCACATGGTGTTGTTGACATGTGAAGCTCCTGAAGGAATGTTCCTGATTATTTACACCTTTGCTCTGGTGTCTGGAGGGAGGTCTGCTCTCCCACACTTTGAAAACCTGAGTACAAAAATATATACTTTTTCCGTTTCGGAAAAGAAGGAATGTTAATTTATTGCAGGTACAAGTGATTTGTAACACAACTGTTTTTGGCCTTTACTACATGTGGTGAACACGGGGGTGGGTGGGGGGGTACAATAGGACATTGAACAAAGCTGGAGGGGAAGTCAACAGTGAATCCCTAAGATACCTGTAGCGTCACTGCTCTCTTGAGTTAACAGCCTCAAGTATGTTGAATTTCTTGCTCCACACCTGTCAGTGACCTGTGTTGTTTGCACCAGCTGCCAAAGGCTCTGACATCACTGACTGGGCGGGGCCACAAGTGCAGCATGAAATGTCTGAGTCACTGATGTGCCAACTGATGGGCTTCAGTCTGAAATGTATATTTTTGAATGAATGTTTTGTAGTAGTAATATATTTTCTAAGTATAAATTGCCCCCAGATCCAGTTCTTAGCATTTAATACCTCCATGTGCACCTCAGGCCTTTACCTTCCTGCCTTTTTGTCCTCTTTGTACAGCCCGGCCAGATGTGACATCCGATAGAAGAGTCAAGCTTTTACACGACGTTTAGGGACGACGGACTTGAATAAAACACGTACTGTTAAAAGGCTTCGGAGGTGCTGTACTGACTTACTGCTGTTGCTCGCCTTTGATCACATGCTCCTCTGCAGTTACTGTATGAACAGCACTATATAGTTTGGATTGTAAAATTTTGAATAAAGATGACTTGATGGTTTTCACCAAATCACCGCCTGGTGAGTGATTCTGTTTACATGCTCAGAACTTGGTCTCATGGAAACCAATCGTGAGGCATGAAGACGTGCATCAATCTGGACGACTCCAGTCAAACTTACAATTATTAATATTAGTTGCATCTGTGGTTGTGCAACACCAGCAGTGATGCACACACTCAAGTATGCACAAAACTTTTGTACTCGCATAAAATGTTGTTGTCCTTTAATTTCTACTCCGCCAGGCTTCAGAGGAAGTTCTGTACTTCTCACTACATTGTTCTGAGAAGTAATTTGCACTAGTAAATTATGATGCAGCACTAAATCAACGACGCCTCAAACATCTTCAACAGTAGTAATGCAGCTTGAAAATTAATGAATTTTAAGCACTCAAACATTTAATGAGGGTCTTTTTATCTGCACGAGTATTTGTGATACTTAAGTACATTTGCACATTTTTCTTCCCGAACGTGGCTGCAGAACTTTTGCTTGTGCATGAAGTATTTTTTTATTCAATTCCTGTCTGCAACTGTTGTTCCACCAATGAACACAGCTGTGTCTGGATCCATCCATAAGGCAGAAATAAGTCATGAGTTGGCAGGTCCTCGCCAGGTGGGGGCAAGCTGGTGGAGCTGGCATGTGTAATATGGTGGGTAGAGCATGAGAGGGGGGTCGGGTGGGCACTGGACCCGGCCAGTAGAGAAGTGGGGTCAATGGACGCCTACCATGCCCGCCCATTATGCCGTAATCCTTTCTCGCTTTTCTGGAAAAACTGAATAGCACTAGAATCACTGACTCAATTTTTGGATCTCATTTTCATGACAAAGCGATTGTTCCCCTTTTTACCTCCACTGTTGCTGTTTATAAACGTGAAGGGGGGGCGCAGGGGTATAAAAGGGAGCGGTGGGCGTCTAGTGCAACATCGAGACCTCAGGGGAAACACCACCACCACCACCACCACCACCACCACCACCACATAACATCAGAGGCTGTCCCACACATTTGATCCAAGATGGGCAGGGTGAGTTAAGACAAACATTGGCAGGTTCAGGTAGCAGCATGGCAGGTAGGTGGGGGGTTTCTCTGCGGAGCTTTTCGGGGGTAGTGAACCTAATTCCATTCACCTCATGGCTGCACTGTTGAAGAGAAAACATTGCTTATGGATCAAATATCTGTACCGGAAGTCTGACATGTGGTGTCTTTCAGATCGTCTTCTACGAGGACAAGAACTTCCAGGGCCGGCGCTATGAGTGCGACAGCGACTGCTCAGATTTCCACGCCTACCTGAGCCGCTGCAACTCCATCCGGGTGGAGAGTGGGGCCTGGGTGGTGTACGAGAGGCCCAACTACATGGGCTACCAGTACGTCCTGACCAGAGGGGAGTACCCAGAGTACCAGCGCTGGATGGGCCTCAACGACCGCCTCAGCTCCTGCAAGATGATCCACTTTGTAAGTCAGCCAATCACCTGTGATCTGATCAGCTGCTGAGAGCAAGTCATTGTGTATATACGGGAGTCAGAGAGGTGGACTGATTGCAGCCAGAGTGCAGGAGAGTGCAACCAGTGGATAGAGAAATATGGGCACATGAAAGAGGTCATGTTACTGTGTTGATGCTGCAGGCTTTGAAATTGAAGACCAATACCTGGGTCAGGCTGATGATGAGGCTTTGGTCCAGCTGACATTCATCTGACCCACAGCCTGCAGGCACATTCAGGGACATCACTTTCATAAACAGATCGATCCAGACTGACGTGCACGTGTTCAGATTTGTTTAGAAAGGCACGCAACATTGAGCGCGTCGTCTGTCTCCTTGTAAATCATCTGAAAGTTATTATTATTAATGCAAACAGTGATAGTGATGTTGGATTAAAGTCAATTGATTTGGTAGATCGGGCCAGATACACTGAGAATGAACGCTAGTTCACCGCGACGCCATTTCTGTGCACTAACCCAATCATATCATGCTGCAAAGAGATATTTCTCTTTTGTTGGATCAAAATCTCATCTCCCTATATATCCCTCCTTCCCCATTCTTTCCCAACCCCCTTCATTAACTACCTCCTCCACCCTTCTCCACTCCTAAACCCCCGCCGTCTCCCTTGCTTTCTCCCGTCCCCTTCCAGACCAGCGGAGCCCTGTACAAGATGCAGCTGTACGAGAAGGCAGACTTTGGGGGCAAGGCCTTCGAGGCCACCGAGGACTGTCCCTCTCTTCTGGAGAAGTTCCGCTGGAGGGAGGTCAACTCCTGCAAGGTCTTCGATGGCTGGTGGGTCTTCTACGAGCACCCTAACTACCGTGGACGCCAGTACTTCCTGGAGAAGGGGGAATACCGCAAGCCGGGCGACTGGGGCGCGGTCAGTCCTTCGGTCCAGTCCTTCCGCCGCTTCACTGAATGATTTATCCTCCATCCAAACAACTCAAACATGCTGTGATCTTTTACGAAGCATTACGAGTTCATATTTGAATAGTTTTGTGAATTTTGAACTGAGGTCAACAAAATAAAAACCTGTCCGGTGAGCACAAGAGAACATTCTGTTGATGTGTTCTGCACCTCCTGCACATCACACACCCACAATGCATCTGCACTTCAGCTTACAGCAGCGAACATCAGGCCTGAAGGAAGCTCAGTGTCTCAGTGTTTCAGTTTGTGTATTTCATCCTGCTTCACGTCTGATGGTTGCAGTGGACAACAAGCGCTTTGTCTCAGTGCAGGTCCAAGGTCCACGGTGACCGGCTGAGGGTTGAGATGAGTCCCAAAGGAGAAGCAGTTTCCTCCTCCACCTATTAGCAGCAGTTCTGGGTGTTTTTGGTCCATCAGCTCAGAGCAGAATGAGTGCAGCATCAGAGGCCACGGCACTGAGGTCTAAAGATGGAAGAATAAACACAGATTTAACTCCAACTTCTTGCAGGAAAAAAGTGTTGTGTACATCAGATCTTAATCATGTTAACTGACCGTGTCCAGATTGAACTCCACACTGCTGCGTGTGGTGAGATTTAACACGACAACACCCGGCACACCGTCTGAACACAGCCAGACTCCACCCAACGCAATCAGGTTTTCACCAATCACATGGGAAGAATGTGAATACCTGAAACAACGTTGGAGGATTCATGTCATCTCAGGCGCGGCTGGTTTTCACAAACTAACTTGTGATGTGCGACATTCACCCTCCAGTCCAAACCCACGCACACATTTCAAAGCCATGATAAAATATCCAATGTTACTCTATTGCAAACTTTTCAAAGCAAGGCGACTGCTGTCAAACGGTTCCTAAGTTAGTCCATAAGAGGCGTTTCGAAAACTGACCTGGGACAAGGGGGGGGCTGCACTTCTATACTCTCCCAGCAGAAGCCACTCTCGGTGGGCCGTAACGCTACTGTGTCTCCCAGTGGCTCTCCTCTTCCTCCCAGTCCCCCGAATACCACCGCACCTCCCTGGTATGAACAGGTCGAATGGGAATGGCGAGCCTCTGGTGCTGCGCCCTCTACTGGGATCTGTGAAATAATGCATGCACACATTGGGGTCGCATGTTTAAAGAGTCATATTCTATGTGCAGTCTGTGTGAAATAAAACATGTTTTCATAAAGAACACGTGGTGCCACAAACCTCGGTCCAGTGCTGCTGGTCTAGATCCAGGAAGTAGCCATCACCCAGAACAGCCACTGACTCGTTTTTCCCACCAAAGACAAATAAGAAGTCCTTGTCTGAAGAAAACAAATGATATGATGGTTAAAATAAAGAGAAAGAAAGTAAAGAAATCACGTGATGAGTTCCTGCTTTACCTTTGTGACTGACTACAGTAGCAGTGTGCCTCCATCTTGGCGGTGGATGAGCACCCGTACAGACCATCGGCTCCTCACAAAGTTTCACTGCGTCTTGGTCCCCTGAGTCTGGAGGACCAGACGCCCCACAGGGAGGAAGCGTTACTTTGCAAAGGCTTCTGATTGGGTTGAGTGGAGAGGAGCGACCTCCGTATATCACAGTACCTCCTCCAGGAATAGAAGTAACAGTGTGGTATAGTCGGACGCCTGTTGGAAGACAATGTAACTGTCTCACTTAACGTTCTGATCATTTGATTAGAAATTAAAAATCACTAGTAACAATAATATCATCTAGTTTTAACAAACACCTGCCCAGAAGCAAAAAAAGAGCTCTCACCGAGATGTACTGATGGTTCCACACTGATGGATCTCCAGCCGTCGAGGCCTTTGTGGAGGAGTCTAGTTAGCGCCCCCCGGCCTTCTCTGCTGGAGCCCCCTGCTAGCAGGACCTGCCCTGCGTTCACCAGGGCGGAGGCCATCCCCAGCCCCTCCAGACCAACTGGTGTTGTCCTCACAATCAGGCTCAAAGATGAACTCAGGGGTTGCACTGAAGATACTGAGGGGAATAAACAAAAGCAAACTCATTATGAAAATGTTGCAAAAAAATGGTTTTGAAGATGACTCGAGGACATTATAGACAGTTACAGCGACAATCACCTGGAGGATGTGTGAGCAAGGCTTGCGTTGTCAGGGAGCCTCGAGATGCTGTGAGGATGAAGTAGTGGGAACATTTCTGGTGCCACTCCTGCAGTTGGATAGATATACAATATGACTATATGACTGACAGACTGGCGAACATCTGCCTCGACACATTTGTTTCTGAAGGCATTTTTTCTCCTTTATTGCTTCTTATTCATGGATTCTTTACTGTGTATTTCCTGCTCCTCTGCTGGTCAACGCTTTAGAATGCCTGTGTTACTGTCGCCCCACGAGCGTGACGATTCTGGCCGAGACACAGGACAAGAAAACCCACACACATTTCAGCGTCTAACCTCATACTCATCAAAAGGCTCCAGTCTCTCCACTCGTTGTTTCTCCTCATCAGGAATCAGTTTCAAGTAGAAGTCATTCATATCCAGACACGCACACTGTTCCCAGCCCTGAAGACAAAAAACATCCCACCTCGATGTGATTGAACATTACAGCTTTCTTTATGAACATTTCTTGCATGAACGTTTCTAGTGCACTTTCTAAGTATATTGTCTGTATACTGGCCTTGTCCAGGAACCTGCGTCTCTGTGCAGCAATGTCTGGGTATTCTCGAAGAGCATGTAGAGTTGAATTCAGTTTCAGGAAATGATCTTGCATGATCCGACCAAACGGATCGTGGGGACGGATCTGTTCGTACATTACGAAGAGTGACTGCGGCAGGAGCTTTGCAGCCCATCGAATGACAACATCTGACCTGGAGGACAGAGAACATTCAACTTCTATGAACAAAAATTCACACAACAGCTGAATGAATAAGATCAAAATTATATGATCATTTTGTGAGATAATAAATCATGTATTTACCACTTAGTATCCATGTAGGTGAGCACCACTTCAGAGAGAATAAGGATTGGGGCTCCCCAGTCCAGCCCAGCAGCACCCAGTGTCTCTACTGCCAGGGATTCCTCTCGAACATCCACCCCTAACAGATGGTACTGACTGCTGGACAAATACGCTGGACCTACAAACATACATGTGCTTATTAAACCAGACATAAACATATATAGTACGCTGACTTATGCGTGGAATTCTGCAAATATTTGTCTTTTATCTCAGCAAGAGTGTGTGGATGAAGTGACTGACCTGTAATAGAATGTAAATGAGAGCCTAACATCTCCTTCAGCGTAGCGTTGGACCTGATCAGGGCCGCCTTGCGCCGAGTGACATCTGGGAAATCCACCTCAAACACGACAGCCCTGCCGAGTGCTCCAGCTGCATGTAGCCGGAAATACAAAGAGTCAAAGCCTGCGCCCAGAGACAAAATCTACAACAGGGAGACAGGAAGGAAGAAAACAAAGATGAATAATGGGATATAAAATGTACAAATCTTCAGCATGCAAAGAAAACAGTGATGGACAAGAAACGGTCAACTTGCCTGTCTCTTGGGACAGTGTTCTGTGATCTGTAGAAACCTCCTCACACAGTGGTCCACAGCTTTCCAACGGACATAGTAGCCCCTAAAGCATGTAATGAAATTGTTTGCAAGATAGACTTATAACCTACTTTTTGCACTGTTTCATGGTAAAAGATATGATGATGTCCAGGCTTTTGCCCTCTAAGCTTGCAACATATTGTGCTTCTGTAAGTAATTCCATCCTATTCCAAGCAGCTCTTCTCTGGCACCACTACTGTCCGCCAAAGCAATGTTCTTAACATGTACACTGTTTAATTACTGAGTCTGTTGCACAACTATGACAAAACTGAGATCCCTGCTGACCTGTTGATGAGCGGGGCTCTCCTGGCCACTTTGCAGACAAAGTGTTGGAGGAAGTCATCCTTGAAGTAGCCCCGTGCTGCTGCAGACACCTTGCTTACCACGCTGCTGTCGTTGGTTCCCTGCACCTGGGTCACAAAATCAGCAAGATAAGACTGACTTACTAACACTGAGTCCAGTTGTATTTACTTTTCTCACTGGTTGATAATGTATGCTATTTAACTCCTCAGCAAGGAAATACCTCATTCAACGTAAATCACTGGAAATATGCAGTTAAACTGTCAACTTTAAAAGTATTCTTTGAACACTATAATACACTCGCTTACACCTGGACAACATGAATGCAGTATGATACAACAGCCCTCAAATAAATCCTCCCTTCATGTTAAATAAACGCAGGTTAGTAAAAATCACAAACGTTCCCTCTGATTTTATAATGAAGTACAAGTATCAATTGGCACTGCAAGAATACACCAAATTAAATTGCATGAAACTGAAATTTGTATTAACGTCACAGTGCTAGAGAAATTGTTTGCTAGCAACTTTTCACCACCCTTTGCACCCTTGACTTAAAAAGTTAGCTCGCTGTTTACTAAACTCACCGCGGTGTCTGCTCCTTTCTGTTTCTTCCTGTTAGTCGTTGGCATGGTGTCGGTAGGTTGTCACATCACTTTAAACATATCTAATTCAATTTCATACACTATTTGTGCTGGACTTAATAGCTCGGTCTGTAGTCCACTCCACTCCGCTATATTTCAAAACATCCTTCGCGTGGTAAGGACTTCCGTTCGAATGATCATTTTTGCGTTGCAGCGCCCCGTGCGGCCTGGAGGTTACAGTGGCGACAATGATAATGACCTAATTTTTGACTTAGTTAGATTAAATATGCCTGACTAGATATTGTTTTAATTTTTCATTCAACTGTACTTTAAGCCAAGAAAGTTATTTTTGGTAACGAACCGTTTAATAACCAATTTGTCGACATAGGTATATTTACTCGATTATTTTTTTATTCAATACATTTACTGAAAAACGTTGTAATTATAACATGTTCATCCTCTAGAACCATACAATGTTTTTTATATATATATAAAAGCGAGGAGTAGTCGAGCAGTCCGTGAAGGCAAAGGTTGGTAATGCGGTTCACAATGCGGCACTCAGGGCGCATGCGCTCCTTTACAGGAAGCGTTATCGTTTTCTGTTACCAGCTGATGTAGCCAAATTGTCAACAGTCAGGTGGAAGCCTACGATACCCGTGCTCCTGAAACGAAAATATAAACGGTAAATATTTTGGTTGTTGTCTTTCAGTATGTCCGTGTTAATCAGTTGAACAGGTAGCACTTGGTTTGAGAATTGGGCGTCGAAAAAATGAAGCTTTAATTTAGCTATATCTCGTCCGACCTAAGTGGCCGGAGCTGTGTCCCGTTAGCACATAAATGCATGACAAGGGCTGGCGATCAGATGATATAATGGATTAAATGTGACACAATGCTGGAAATCAATTGGCCTCTGTGCAGCCACATCACAACATGACGTTGGGGTTCGAGTGATTTGCTGCAGTGCTGGATGTTCAGCCTTGTTGTCTGTGAGACACTGAAGCTCAACATCTGTTAAACTCCAGTTTCTCTGCTGAAAGACAGAGATATTTTCAGATATAACACACACTTTAATGAAACATTCTTAGACATTCAAGACTGCTTCATGTAAAGTTGTTCTGCCCTAATATTAGTTAGTTTGTATAGCAAAGAAATTTCAACTCCTTGACAAATCTGGATCTCAGACATGATCGATCGACTGGACGAGGCTTTTTGATGCCTTGAAAAAGAGAGAATTGACATTCAGACTTTGTAAATGTAAAGCAATGCAGCTTCAGTACGGTGTTAATTCAGATCTTCTCCACCCTCCTTATAAAACCTTCAGACTTGAAGTTTAAGTTAGGTAGGGCTGAATGTAATCTCACAACAGAACCTCTTGCTTCTCCGCACAGACAGAAGACAAGAAGAGCTGCCAAGGCAACATCAGCAAGGCTTGGCGACACACCAGGAGGCAGTGCAAGTAACTGAGATCCTACGAGCACCTGTCTTCACACCAGGGCGGAGGCCCAGCCCCCCTGCTGTCTCCTACGCGGGTCGGTATGAGCTCCAGAGGGAGCGGTGGCCGCTCCAACGGCACACTACCACAGACCAAGATCTGCCAGTTCAAGTTGGTGCTACTGGGTGACATGGCCGTGGGCAAGTCCAGCCTGGTGCTGCGTTTCGTCAAAGGACAATTTGATGAGTTTCAGGAGACAACCATTGGAGGTGAGGACTGGAATAGGTGGAGTGTTTGGAGCACAGTGGGCAAGCATGGCTTGATGTTGTGTCCTCTGACTCCGAACAGCTAGCAGGATGTTGTGGGAAGCGAAGAGGCGGAGGAGTTAGTGTTGTAACTTTTAGGGTGCATGGAAAGAGAGAATGAGGGAATCTGTTAACCTTTTCTCATTTCCTGTCATGTCCCAGCTGCCTTCCTGGCCCAGTCGGTGTGTTTAGATGATACCACTGTGAAGTTTGAGATCTGGGACACTGCAGGACAGGAGCGATACCACAGTCTGGCTCCCATGTACTACCGTGGGGCTCAGGCTGCCATCGTGGTCTTTGACATCACCAAGCCGGTACAGGATACACACAATTATTCAGCAATTACTTGTGCGTAATATGTCCATATGTTGCACTGCACAAGTATTGTTGTTGCTCACGTTCCTCAGATATTCACGGGCTAGTGATCACATTCCTTTATTTAATAGTAATGATGTTATTAGAACATTGCAGCTGCGCTTGCATATGTCAGCACTGTGGTGCTACTTTGCCCACAAGCTGATTTATAAATTCCTATATTGATGTACTCCTTCATGCACGGCTTCCATCTGCCTTTTAAGTCTGGTATTTATACGTTGGTCGTCTGATTGTTTGACCTTGGTTCCGTGTTTGTGCAGGAGACTTTTGAGCGAGCCAAGGCCTGGGTGAAGGAGCTGCAGCGGCAGGCCAGTCCTAACATCGTCATTGCGCTGGCGGGGAACAAGGCTGACCTGTCAGAGAAGAGACTAGTAGAGTATGAGGTAACACACTTCTTGTTTTAGGGCTATAGTCAAACCGAACTAGAACACTTCCTGTAATTGTAACTGGCTATTAATGTGTTATCAACCAATAACTGTTATTGGCATTTGGGTGCTTTGTGTTACTGAATTCATTTCTAAGGATCCTGCTCACCTGGAAATATTAGCATATAATCTCCAATAATATAGTTCCATCAGTGCTATCAATCACATCGTGACTGATAAAGATCACTATTTATTGATCCTTATAAAGCTAAGTACAGCAGTCACAGTGTTAGAGAGTCAGAGTGTTCTGAGCTCAGGCTCAGAGTCAGAGTCCTTAAGTAACAAACGAACATCCAGTCAGGATTTTGATTGACTGTAAACCTCTGCTAAAATTAGCTTGGATACAGCTTTGATATGGACTGAAGGAATGAGGAAATGAAACAGCTCGTCTGCCTCTGTAAAAGGAAAGAGAGACAAACAGAAACGTATCTAAACTGAACTGAGAACCGTCTCTCTGGAATACCCCTGCTGCTTCTAAATGTGTGTTTGTGTGTGCTGCATGGTGAAGGAGGCCCAGACCTACACTGACGACACTGGCTTGCTCTTCATGGAAACCTCGGCCAAGACTGCCATGAATGTCAATGAGCTCTTCCTGGCAATTGGTGAGTGATTTTTGATCTTGTGTGTCAGAAGAGAATAACATCTGTGTGATTATTAGCTCAGCCTACAATGTGCCTGTTACCGTTTCTCTGACCAGCTTGAACAGGATTGGTCAGGAGTAGGACCGTTGGCCTGCCAACACCTAGTTTAATTACGACAATGACATTGCTAGATATGAATTTCTGATATACAGCACGTACATCCTGTGATTTCTCTTCCACTACGAGGTTTCTGCTCGTATCCAGAATAGTTCAACACATTTTCAAAACTTCACTGTTTCTGTATTTTTACATTGTATTAATCCTGAATGACTGATTCTCCTTACGGGTGGATGCGCTCCCGTTCTGTCTGATTACAGTGACATATCCAAAATATTTTGTTTTCTTAATGCAGCAAAGAAGATGCCAAAAACAGACACCCAAAACCCAACGCATGCAGCACGACACCGGGGAGTCAACCTCCAGGACCCAGACGCCCACTCCAGCCGAGCTTGCTGTGGTGGGAACTAGACCTCCACAACCTTCACCAGTATTCTACCCTCGACACCACCACAGCCCTTCAACCATCCTGTCTCCTTCAATCAACCAACAGGGTGGGCCATGATGTGGGGAAGCACAGCATCCACTCACCCACCTCACCCTCTATTCATCCTCCTGCTCAATCAGACGGAAATTAAACAAAACGGAGTATCGAGAGGAGAGGACGAGCAAGCTGAGATGGAGGAGGAAGTCCGGTTTCGCTTCTGGAAATTACAAGAAGGTAAAGTGAAGACTGAGATGGAGACAAGGAGAATAACGAGGAGGACAGTGGCAGTTCTTTTGTAGAATTTAGCACTACTTGTGAAATTTCTTTTGTCATTCTGCCTTGCATCATTTACGCTCTGTTTGATTGCATAAGTTGTACAAAGTGAGCAGCCAGCACGTGTCGGCGAGCAGACGAGAGGAGAGAGAGGTTCAAAAATGGGAAAGACGTTAACATAAAATAAAGAAGCCAAATGGTTAGTTTGCACCTGCTTACTTTATCCCCTTTTGTCTGAGCTTTGCCTGCTCTTACTCCTGAATCAATCAGATCCCTCCGTGACCCTGGAATGATCCTGGTCCCTCTGCCTGACCTCCCTCGGGGGTCCAGGCCCTCACCAGCTATGACACAAGGCACAGTCAGCCTGACAACTGTACGTACTTAAAGTTCAGCATTTGGCTTCTCCTAACTGCTGGGAGCAACAGACCTTCATCATATTTCTCCTCCCAACTGTTCAGTTAATAAACTAAAACATAGAATGTGAGGCAGTTTAATTAAAACTCTTCAAAGATGAAAAAAAGGTAAATCTATAAATCTAGGTTGTTTCACACGGATACAAACGCTGCAATAGACCTGCTTGTTTCATGAAAAGATTGTTGAAGTGCAAATGTCCCTTAAACACTTTGTTTTGCAAATGCATTGGTGCTCATAGTGACGGTTGGAACGTGCTACAATATAGATTTGATAGGGAATGTATGTGCTCTCATGATATTTAAATATTATAAATGTTAACTGGAATCTATTTACAGTAACTTATTTGACTGTAGCAGAGAAAACACTCCTCAAACAGAGGTACTGATCTGATCTGTGGTTCTGCCCACGAGGAATCATGTAATTCAGATACATGATTTATTGTCCTTGTAGAATTAAATTTTATAGATGAACGAGGACAGAATGGAAAAACAGGAAGATGAGAACCACCTGTAATGAACTTCACTGTCCAGTAGGAGAGCCGAGCTCATCTTGTGTTTAACGTGCCCCCCCGTCTGTTCCCATGTCCTTACCGCCCTGTTGTTGGTGAACATAATTTGTGTTTCAGTGTTTTGAAGGATTCCTTTAGATTAATATGCTCGTGTGCTTGACTGATGAAAATGAAGAAAACACAAAAAAAATAGAAGTGCCTATTCACAGTTTTTTTTTGTTGTGTGAATCAAGTGTGTTCATTGTAGGCAGAGTGCAGGGAAACCCCCCCCATTGACTTGTACTATAAACCGATGCCTTGGCACTTTGACATTAGGCTTTACTGCATTGGCTCTTTGTATGGATGTAGACAGACCTCGTCAAATTCACTGTATGTTTAATATATATTACAGTTTGGTCCTACTTTTAACAAACGTGTATTTTGATTTTATCAGCACACTTGTGAACCTGGAATGACTTGTTTAAGGACTCTAATGCTATAAAAGAAAAGTTTGATTTAAACAACTATTTGTGTTGAGAGACATCTTTGATCAGCCTGTTTTATTCTTATTCTGTTCAAAAATACGGTGAAATACTTCTGGAAATGAGATATTTTCAATCAGAATTACGATTAAAGCAAATATTTGTTCTTCGACAGCTCATCCGTTCACACTTGACAGCAAACAGATTCACCCTTTCATTCTTCTGTGATCACAAGCACACTCTGGTTTGTGTGATGAAGACGATGAAGGTCATTCAAACAAGACTTATTTGACATCAGCACCTGGAGTGGATTGTGTTCAATAAAGCTGTGGAAAAGTGTTTCTTTCACTTGTCGCATGCTCTGGATGAGAGTCATCGAACGGCCACACATCATTACTTCCTTTAGAGTGTAGAACAGAGAGACGTTCATGGAAAATAAAAAAAGGACATTTAAATATTTCCGGCCTCAAATCGTTTCTGCCGTTTTGTAATTAGATTTACAAAAAATTAACCTTTTTTTTTGTCTAAAAACAGATCTTGATGGATTAAAATATATAAAAATGACAACAAATGAATGTCTGACTGCCCTTTTGTATAAACTGACTACAACCTCAACCACTCTGTCATTTACAATGAAGCTGGACTTTGGTTTCCTACAGCTTCTGTAAAGCTTCTGTATAAAACACAGGCAGTAAAATAGAGTTTTACAAAACAAAATAAAATTGTACACTCTGAGACGGATGGTTTAGAACCTTCCGTCCCGTCTCACCCTGACCTCTAATCCTCACACTCATCGTCCTCCACTGTTGCGTAGATGACCTGGTTCCTGCGTTTGATCCTGGGGGTCGTGCTCTTACTGGGAGGATCCCCAGTCTCATCACTGGTGCGTTTGAGGATACGGACGTCCCCAGCATCCCCGTCACTGCCCGCCAACAGTTCTTCCTTCTCTGCTCCAGGTTGGGAGCGTTCTGCTGCAGGGGTGGAGTGGCAGGCAGGGGGCAGGCTTGTGATGTGAGATATGTCGCTGTGTGAGGCATCCGATTTGGGCTCAGGCAGGACCATACGGCCGGGAGTGTGGATATCCCCCCCCAGTACATCCTTATCCTTCACCACTGCCTTCAAGTCAGACCTGGTCTCAGCCTCTTCTTTACCCTCGTCTTCCTCCCACTCCTCTTCTATTGTGATCTCATCAGGATTAACTGAACTCGACAATCCTGAAGTGTCTGTTGGGTACTCACTGGGCTCGTCCGCGCTTCCTACACTATGTGCATCCTCATCATCGTCCTCATCCCCGACAGGACTGCCCTGAGCTCTCGTCTCATCGACTCCCTCCCCAAACCGTGCATAGATGTCTGTGAGACCTAATGTGGCACAGAGCTCCGTCGTCTGGGGGTTGGTGTTACAGCTCGGGTAGGAATGGGGTTGGGGCTTGTTGGGGTCATAGGATGGTACAGTCCGGCTAAAGTTGTCTGGGATGGCAAGTTCACCGTTGAGCTCCTCTACTACATGCATCATCGTTTCCTCTGAAACACTGAAGTCCCACCTGATGGTTACAGACAAACAACATCTTACAAGTTAGCACGAGGCAAAACAGCCCGACAGTTAGAACGATATCTCTGAGGAAACATGTAGAAGATCCCATAGGTGAGAATAAAAGAAGTACGAAGGTTGATTGACGGTTGTTTCATAAATGTGTATAATTCAATTTGTGCCTTCTGTAAGTTTCTCCCTTGATCTTTGTTGACAAGCGATATTCTTAATGTCGCTCTCATAAACATATTCTTCCAGAAACGTTAGATTATATCTTGTGGAATGTCGCTCACTGGTATAAGTGAAAACGCCATCATGTGGGGTGCAAAGATTGACAGTCATAGCAACAGTAACCAAGTGGGGCGGCACTTAGCAAAGGGTCAATTTCTCCATGTCAAATTGTGTGTCTGAGATTGTGAGTACCGTTCGTGCAGGCCGTTATTCTCTGGAGGATTCCAGGGATGAGGGGTGGTCCTCTGTAGACTGTTGGTGGCCTTCAGAATAGCGAGCCATTCTGGGTCGTACTCCAGACCCTCAGATGACCCCGCTCTCTCTGGAACATCCACAATCTACAGAATAAATGTACATGTTACTTATTAGAACTCGGACCTCTACACTAGCGTAACCTTTTTATCTTCAACAACAACAACTCACCTGTAAGAACTCCCTGTAGGGCAGACATTTATCCAGGGACAGGAATTTGGTAACACGTGGGGCAGCATTTGCTTTAGGCTAAAGATAAAAAATTCACTGAGTTCATGTATCATGTTGGGATCTGAATTTGTTGATTACAATGATTAAAATCACAATCTGAATAGAATCAGCGATTAACAGCAACAATGCAGCTAGTAGCAGGATATCTGTAACTCACCGGATGCTGCATGACGGCAGCAAACTTCACATGAAGATGTGCAGAGAACCAGTAGCTTGGCTGGAGGTGGTCCAGAAGCTCTGCAGCAGCAGGACTCCCCAGAGTGTTTGACTCTACTTCCTGACGCAGGAACTTCTTCTTCCGCAACAATTCCCCTGTGCTTCCATAGTAGTAGATTCCACGAGGCCAGTCATGACTCATGAAAATATCTATGGGCATTTGGATCTACGGGGAAATAAACATTTTCTGAATACGCTTTGTTTGGATGAATAAAGGCACAATCTTTTGAGCGGTGTGCTGCAGAAGAAACCGTTTGAATCTATTTACCTGTTTTAGTTTGAACACCTCGATATTTCGGATGTGATAAACGCTTCGCAGTGTGTCTGGGTTGTACGGAGGGAATTCATGGTGACCTTAAAGAGAACACATCCCTTGTGAGCACACTGTGTAATGTTTAGGGCCTCATACAGTGAGACAGGAGAAAGAACCCTCACCCTTTCTGTAGTCGTGGGATTTGAAGATTCCAGATAAGCCACCAATTCTGACACCTTTGTAGCGAACAACTCCCGCGTAACCTGTGGACATATGGTGAGGTCAAGCTTTGAAATTAACGGATAGGCAGGTAGATATAATAATAAATCTATTGTCTTACCCAGATAATATATATTGGGTGCCACCCAGCCTCCATAAGGCAGCTCCTGCATGTGATTGGAAGCCTCATGGTTCCCTCCAATGAAGATGGTAAGGACCGGAGCCTTCTTCTCTCCAGAGTAGTACCTGCAACAGTAATATTAATGTTTTAAATAGTCTTAGTCATATCGTCATATTATGTCCTTTTAAACACACAAAAACAAAGAACTACTGACTTGTAAAAGGTCTGCATCGTTCTGTACTTGGCTGGTACAGCCATGCACTTCATGTCTCCTTCATTTCGCACTGCTTGGAAGTCTCCACAGCAAAGCAGCAGGTCCACTTTCACCCCTTCTTTCTTCTCCAGATACTCGATGGTCTCGTAGATCTTGTCCAGCTCTCCATGGCAACAGCCTTCCACTGCAATCTTCATGCTGCACAAACAGGATCAGCAGATTCCCAGTGATGGTTGGTCTGTACCCTGTGCTCACCTAGTGGATGTCAGCCTCCGCACACAGAGATGCTAAGGCCTGCTCCTTTGTAAATAATCTTTTGGTGAACACTGTAAACAAAAGTGAAAGAAAACATTGTTCAAAACCACTGTCCCCATTCTACCTCAGACAGGACAACTGAGCAATCCCACGCTTTTAGAAAGTGGGTTTGATGATTAAATGTCAAGTTCATACAAGTGGAGCATACTTAATGGAAACAACTTAACAATCAAGGACAACAGTTTCACATATTTACGCATGTCTCACTTCCAACACATGCCCATACATGCAATAAAGGTGGTGTTCCCCGGGAGCATACGGGCTGCAGGGATATTTCCAAAGATCAGGCAAACCTAAGGAAGCTTCAGAAGTCAGAGCAAGTCAAATCAAGTGGTATCTTTCTTTTTCTTTCTGTTATCTGCGCAGGTCAACAATGCAGCATGGTTCTGGGAATCATCGCAGACTGCATATTTGGCAAATGCCTGTTTGATTTTGCTAGCTCAGACCATTGACCTTAACGAAATGAAGTGAGAATGAGGTAACAAACGTGTACTCCCTGTAGTTACGTCCACTTTCAAGATTACTTGCAAATAACTGCTAAGGTTCGACACAAGAAAGAGCACGAGTGGCTACGCTAACCTTAAGTTGCTAAAAAAAAACAACAACAACAACGGAATAAGCTAACAGAATGAGTACTTACAGCAACGAATGGATAACTGAAGTGTGAGTCTGTCCAGTCTTAAATGCCGTAATGTTTCAAACTTTACGGGAAAATTATGTTTCTGCTACAGAATAGCAGAAACAAGCGAATGAATTTTCCCACTCTGCGTCTATCACGCAATGCGCTTGCGCAAGACGTCACAAACTCAGGCAAACATGTTTTGATCACTTGGAGCAGATTCCACACAACTTTCTGGAGCACATTTTTGTTTTGTTTGTATATTGCTTAGCATAAAATATCTAGAATGTGTATGTTCGATGTAGCTTGCATTTTGTCGATCAATGCAATGTTTCGCATGGATCGAGATATTGTGACGAATCTAACTCAAAGAGACAACGCTACGTCACATTTAAAAACAAGATTTACTTCATTGACAAATCCACTGCCTGTCACACAGCTCGCTAAGTTAGCTGTGTTGTTTTTGTTATATATACGCTGCTAGTTATAAGAGCTGGCCCAACGAAGCAATCTCGTTGCCTATTCTTTAACAAAGCGCTGCCGAGGATTTGCTCAATTTATTGGCAGTTACTTTTTAAAGCCGCTCACTGCTGCTCTGGGGGGCGGAGTGTCTGCAAAGTGCTGCGCCGATTGGGGCGCTCGTTTGGGGGAAGAGAGATGGCGTGCTTGTTGGAGGCCCCTCTCCGCATCAGTGTGCTATCTGTGAGTGTCACTCTTCTAGTTTCATTTAGCATTGTCGTATTCTCTGTGAGACCGTTCTAAGAGTGAGCGGTTCATATCGTTTGATCAGTCAAGAAACCAAGTGCATACAAACTGACGGGTGCATGTCCTCTGTTAGCATGCAAGCTAAGTAAGTGGCTGGCTTTGCAACATGTAGCACTGTGGCGGTTCCCCTACGTAGTGCTTGGTGAGAGCCGTTTTTTTACCAGGATCGCACGGACAGGCGGGAACTTCTCCAAACTTGTGAACCGATGTAATCATGAATGTGTCCGCTCGGCCCGTCGGTGTTTTTAGAATACCAAACCGAGCGAACGACGTAGCTGTCAGTGTCACCCGGAATGAGTTAGCAGCTAGTTTAGCGAGTGCTGTCAAAACCGCGTTTTGAAAATGCTTTAACACATATACAGAATGCATAATGCATAATGGAATGTACGTTGCAAAATAGATTTTAAAATAGAACAATAATATAATTTGCTCTTTAATAATTACAATTGCCAACTTAACGTAGTTACGCTAGCTAGCGGTAGGTACCCACCCGCTAACCACTAGCATACGAATAAGCTTATTTAGTGGACCTAACATACCTAACAAACTGGTTGCCTTACTTGCTTCTTGTGGCGATTTCGCCTCAGTAAAACTAAATATTTGCCACCAAACGTGTAACTGTTAATCTGGCCTTGTTGTGTATTGTAGTAGGCTGCTGGTGGCTGTCATTTGTAAGTTGTTTGGCGAACGTATACCTTAAGTGGCTAACGTTAGTGATAACGAGTTACAGTTTCAGTTTCAATGCTGAACCGTTAACGCCCCCATCAGAGGTGCACGCGGGAAGAAAACTGTTGTACTCAAGTCAATATGAAGTCTAAGATATTATTTTACTTCTGTGAGTTCGTTTACTGTGTATTATTGTGTTTTTCTGTTAAAGATTTAAAACAGTAACGTGACATACGCAATGAATCCCCATTAGGCCGGTCGGTGACAGTACTAGAAGTGAATAGTAGCAGCGTGGTGTTGTGTTGCTCCTGTGGGGTCATGTGGAAAGTTCTGGTTAAAACTGTCCGGTGTCACAAGCAGCCGCTGTATGCCAACTATTACAGCTTTTAAAGGGCCCTGCCAGGGATGCTGCTGTATGTGCATGATGGGGATAAATCAGTGTCATAAAATCACCCTGCTGGCCTGGCCCATAAGATGAGTAATTTATTGTAACGTTGATCTTCGAATGTAAACAGACCTCCTCCAAAACCAACAGCCCACCCTTCTATTATATGCAGCTACGCAACTGAAACCACCACCTACGTCTGGATGCATCACCAGAAGTCAGATTTATAACAACAACGTCATCGGAAACGCAATAACAGCTGTGCTCTGATTTCAACTACATTTGCATGTAAACTGATCACTCAGAGGGAAAGTTAGAATCAACAGAATATCTGCCTATGTCAGCTTCCATGTGGACTGAATGTTCTGCTCGCTTGTGTTTGGAATGTCACTAGGGTTTGTGCAGAAAGCTGCTAGATTTCACAGACAATATTTACAGTAAGCTTAGTCAGGATTCCCACTCATGGCTAGTAATATTAAACAGATCTTCCAAAAAAATGGTTCTTTCTTGCTTCATGCAACACCCCTCCGATAAGTTGTATGAAAATTGGCTTGGCACTTTTTGCATAATCCTGCTAACAGACAAACTTACACTGGCAGGGGCAAAACCTCCTTGGCAGAGGTGAAAAGTCAAAGTATGCTGATGTCAATACACTGTGTATGTTATTCTGTTGTGTGTGTGTGTTTGCAAGAAGAGCAAGAGATAATCAAGTTTGCTTTCCAGCCAGGTAACCCAGGGCAGAAATGTAAAGTAAATTGTGTTTTCTTCTGCTGTTTCTTGTTCCCATCGCAGGAAGTCACTGCCACGAGTCGACATTATGTGGACCGACTTTTTGACCCCGACCCACAGAAAGTGCTGCAGGGAGTCATGTAAGTTGAGCAGAAGTTGATATATGGTGTCTTCTCTAGGTAAGACACGGAATGAATACATAAAGGTGGAATTAATTCTTGTAGGAACTGAATATTGTTGATATTACACTAGAAATCTGTGGACTTCCTACAGTGCGTTGCAGCACAGCCATCTGGTGCCAGCTTCACCTAGTTTATTTTATTATTATTTTTTTATATCAGCACAGGTCGAGGTCCTGGGTGTGTCTACTTACAAATCCTTTTCAATTCATTGTTGGCAGTGCTCAACGTCCTCGGCCAAAAAACTTTCTCAGTGTGCTGATTTTGTTTTTCCCCTCTGAACATGTTGCTCTTAGTTAAAAATAGTTCAACTATCGGAACTCAGCCAAGCTTGGCAATGTCTTTTCTCTCTCAATGACCAATCAAAATCAACAACGGGTCAGAACTTAATGATGTGATTACCGTCCTCCGTGGCGGAGGATAAACTGATCCTGGCTGTCACTGACAACCCCGTTATTTACGATCTAACATGGAAGGGTTAACATGATCAGTATTTGATATTAAGAACGTGGAGGGATGTTGCCACGTCCATCAGGATGTCAGGTTAGTGTCTTTTGTCACATTTAGTTTGACTTGACCACGAGGGAAAGTAACGAGTTCCTGAACGTTACCTTTACTGTTGAGCACAGCCTCTATATTTACATGTGACAGTATTTCAAAATGCATTTCACCGTTCAGTGTGACTTCATATCGTCTCTAACCCTCGTTCTCACTCTAACTCACCTCTCTGTACGTGCTGCAGTGAATTGGACTGGTGCATCTTTATTTTTAACCTCTGAGGTGACTAGCTCTGGTTACCGCTCATACTGTTCCACTAGCCCAGCACCTGCCTGCCTGCTCCAGCTGTACTTTTCCACTCTCCTCACTCACCTGCTATGTGATAGCATCTGGTGCACTTGCAGAGTAAAATTCTGCATGGAAAAAAAATTGTAGTTAGTACAAATGCTCGTGCTTTACGCTGCAAGTATATGTGCCATACGTGCATCATGAAATGATCTGTCCGTATTTGGAAATGTCTGAGAGCTGTCTCTGGTTTTAAGAGATAATCTTGTTTGCGGTGGTTTTGCTGCTCTGCAAACTTTCCCTCACACATCTGAACAAGCTGAGCACTATTAACAGAGACTCTTCTAAATAAACAGCCCTGGGTGAAATTCATCTTTAGGTAGAAATGCAACTGCAGAGCATAAACCTCTGCCACGCTCCAAATAAAAAAAAAGTCCTGTAACAGACAAACAAACAACTCCAGAAAAGAACATAACGCCCACGATGTATTATTTCTGATCTGTTTTCTTGTCACAGTTGCTTCAGCTGGATTGCCATGAAGGCACCTCTCATCTGTGTTTGTCTTTACAGTGACATGAAGAATGCAGTAATCGGAAACAATAAGCAGAAGGCCAATCTGATCGTCCTCGGAGCCGTGCCGAGGTAGATCTGACTGACTCTCCCTGCTGCACATTCATGTCTTCGCTCTTTCCAATTCTAATCCAGGACACTCATTAGATAGAACATGCTAATAACATATAAAACATGCTTTTGTAGAAGTAGGAAGTGCCATAGTACAAAGTAGCAGTTAATGCTAAGGTGTTGATCTTCCAACGTCGTGTATTTCCTGGTTCCAGGTTACTGTACCTGCTCCAGCAGAGCTCCTCCAGTCTGGAGCTACGGACAGAGTGTGCTGTGGTTCTCGGCAGCCTCGCTATGGGCACTGAGAACAACATCAAGTCCCTGGTGGACTGTCACATCATCCCTGCTCTTCTTCAAGGTTCGGGCACACGCATATACACACATACTCGGGGCATGGGAGTACTTACTGCAGAGGACTGCACTCTGGACGACAGGAGGAGACGTAAACCCAGAGATGTACCTGTGCTTTGTGCTTGCAGGTCTCTTGTGTCCGGACCTGATTTTCATCGAGGCTTGTCTTCGATGTCTCAGAACAGTCTTCATCAGTCCAGTCACGCCTGTGCAGCTGCTCTATACTGTAGGTTGTCTTGCACATGTTCTGCTTACGACATAACTCTTCCTACCAAACATCTGGCAGCTATAATTCCATTTTGTGCCGAGACCAAACAATTCAGTTTTTTTAAATATTGTGTAATCTGTTCTTTCAAAGGATCCCACTGTGATTCCCCATCTAATGTCTCTACTGAGCCGCTCACACAGGACTCAGGAGTACATCACACAGATCTTCTCCCACTGTTGTAAGGTATTTGTTGGTATTTTGTAACACACAAACAAAAACGATGGTGTGTAAAACTCTGATCCGGAGGAAGATTCATTGTTGATTGAATGTTCTCTGTCTTCAGACCCCAGAGCACCAGACAGTTCTCTTCAACCACGGCGCTATCCAGAACATTGCCCCTCTTCTTATCTCACCGTCGTATAAGGTAAATGTTCGTCCATCTGTGAATGAGCCCGCTATGAGTAATGAGTTGTATGGTACAGATACATGACTTTCTCCTTCCAACCTCTCCAGGTTCGGATGCAGGCGTTAAAATGTTTCTCAGTCCTGGCTTACGAGA
This sequence comes from Macroramphosus scolopax, assembly GCA_901007825.1. Lineage (NCBI taxonomy): Eukaryota > Metazoa > Chordata > Actinopteri > Syngnathiformes > Centriscidae > Macroramphosus > Macroramphosus scolopax. The sequence goes on along the minus strand of CAAKHC010013709.1, from coordinate 20,600 downwards.
ACACTCAGGTCTCCACGACACTGGTGAATGGTGAGTTGCCTTGTCTCGTCTCGTCTCGTCTCTTCTCTTCGTCCTCCAGTTGTTTACAGTTTGACGTCTGTGTCTCCAGTGCTGGTGGATGGTGAGCTGCTCTCTCAGGTATTTGTCAGAATGATGCAAAGGGATCAACCCATTGAAATGCAGCTCACAGCAGCCAAATGGTGAGTGACGTTCAGCCGAGGGTATTCACACTGCTCCTTGTTCTCTGTATAGTTGGTATTTGACGTCATGTCCTCTCCTTCTGTCCCAGCCTCACTTACATGTGTCGAGCGGGCGCCATCAGGACAGACGACAGCTGCATAGTCCTAAAGGTGAGGCTTCACCGAAACTCCTGCAGCCTCTGTTTACAATATCAGTATCATCATTCATGCAAGGGGCCCATGACTTCCTGTTTGTCATCCAGACGCTGCCCTGCCTCGTACGAATGTGCAGTAAAGAACATCTGCTGGAGGAAAGGGTGGAGGGAGCAGAGACGCTGGCCTACCTGATGGAGCCTGACGTGGAGCTGCAGAGGATCGCCAGCACCACCGATCACCTGGTGGCGATGCTGGCGGACTACTTCAAGTACCCCAGCTCCGTGTCTGCAATCACTGACATCAAGAGGGTGAGTCTGTGTCGTGGCACCTTGTACTGAGCGTTTCCCTTCACACACAGCAGTCCAGTTTTCTGCTCTGGTTTGGGAGTGAAGATGATGTGTGTGATAGGAACTCCAGCTCCAGCTCTCCCTTTCACTCTGGCAAATATTTTCCTGTAGAATACCAGCTAGCAGCCTCTCATTCTGATTTTAATTATAATCCACTCTGTCCTTTCCAGCTGGACCATGACCTGAAGCATGCACACGAGCTGAGACAAGCTGCTTTCAAACTTTACGCCTCGCTGGGCTCCAACGACGAGGACATCCGCAAGAAGGTGCCCTGTTCTCCTCTGTATCTCTGGTGTATCATTTGTGTTCATATTGTAATGCACCTCCTCTCTTTCTTTCTTTTTGTTAAGATCACAGAGACTGAGAACATGATGGACAGGATAGTCAGCGGCCTCTCAGAATCCAGTATTAAAGTCCGCTTGGCAGCTGTCAGGTACGGATCAAAGCCCACGTTCTGCCCGGATGTTCACACATTGACTCATCTGTTGTTGGAAATAGCACCTTCTTTAAGTGAAGTCTTTAATCACCTCAACTCCACATGCGGAAGTGCATATTTAAGTGTTGCTTCATTGTGAATGTTAAAATTAAATCAAAATACTTTTAATTGCTGGATCCCCTTGGTGACACGTTTTAATGAATACCAATGCAGTAGTGAGTGAAGCTCTCTCTCTCTCTCGCTCTCTCTCTCTCTTTTTCTCTCTTTCGCTCTCTCTCTCTCCTTTTCTCTCTCTCTCTCTCTCTCTTTTTCTCTCTCTCTCTCTCTCTCTCTCTCTCTCTCTCTCTCTCTCTCTCTCTCTCTCTCTGTCTCTCTGTCTCTCTGCACATGTTCACCTTTGCTTCCCTGTCCAGGTGTCTTCATAGTCTTTCGCGGTCGGTGCAGCAGCTGAGGACCAGTTTCCATGACCACGCCGTGTGGAAGCCCCTCATGAAGGTCAGTGGACTGAAGGGTCGTAGGGGTCAGCCGGCTGCGTGGAAGTGTGCAGGCGGGTCAGCGTAGCCGGAGACTGAATGAATGAATACAGAGTGATGTTGTATGTTGCTGTCACGTGCAGCTGTTGCAGAACGCTCCAGATGAAGTCCTCGTCATGGCCTCATCGACACTATGCAACCTACTGCTGGAGTTCTCACCCAGCAAAGAGGTACCCACACACACACACACACACACACACACACACACACACACACACCTTTACATAACAAAGAGAATAGATTGTATTCCTCTATATTCAGTATCCATACCAATGCCTCTTGTCTGCAGCCCATCCTGGAGTCAGGGGTGATTGAGTTACTATGCAGTCTGACCCAGAGTGAGAGTCCTGCACTGAGGGTCAACGGGATCTGGGCCCTGATGGTAAGAAGACAACGTCGACGCGCCTCTTCACAGCCTTGTTTTACACTTGTTGGCTTCATTCGGCCACCCAAATGATTTAATCAAGAGTCGTACTGCCGGATGCTTCATGTGTCTGTCTGTGTGTTAAGAACATGGCGTTCCAGGCAGACCAGAAGGTGAAGGTGGAGATTGTTCAGTGTCTCGGTACGGAGCAGTTGTTCCGCTTGCTATCGGACCCCGACACCAACGTGCTGATGAAGACCCTCGGCCTGCTGCGGAATCTGCTATCAACACGCCCAGTGAGAGACGCACACACAAGCATGAACGATGTCTCCCACAATCCTGCAGCTGTCAGACCACATCAATGTGTTAGATTGTCATAGAATTTGTCAAGATAATGTTGTTATGGAAACGTGACACCAATGTAAATTGATTTCGTCTTTTCTTATGATGAGAAATGACGCGTCCCAGTGACCTGCCACTGTGGACAGTGTGACCTTTATTCATTTATTCACTTATTCCACAGAACTACTAGTATTTAATCTGTGTGCTATCGTCAGCATATATAGTCTCCAGATGCTAAAGTACGCGACCTTGTGTGTGCCTGAGGGCACAAAATAGAAGTAAAACTCAGCACGCATAACAATCCTCTGCTGCGTCCTCCCTCTGCTCTCTCCTCCGTCAGCACATTGACCAGATCATGAGTTCTCATGGGAAGCAGATCATGCAGGCGGTGACCCTCATCCTCGAAGCAGAGCACAGTATAGAGGTGAAAGAACAGGTGAGCTGCCTACATTACTGCGGAGTCGAAGGTCCTGCAGGCTCTTCACCTGTCATTCATTCACTCATTCATCTCTGTGTGTGTGTGTGTGTGTGTGTGTGTGTGTGTGGTGTGTGTGTGTAGTGGAGAATCAGATGTCAATTCCTGTCTTTTCGTATAACCGCATTAGTGAAACACATTTCTCATCTGTCAGACGCTGTGCATCCTAGCTAACATCGCCGACGGCAACACAGCCAAGGACCTCATCATGACCAATGACGACATGCTCCAGAAAATCAAATACTACATGGTCTGTGCATCTTTCAGTAGTTGGACATCTTCTTGAAGCCACGCGTCCTTGTGTTTTTGTTACCTCCTTCTCACTTGTGATTCTTCTGACTCTTGCTGTTCCCGCAGGGGCATTCGAATGTGAAACTCCAGCTTGCTGCCACCTTCTGCATCTCAAACCTGATCTGGAATGAGGAGGATGGTAAGCAACACACCTCGGGGGTGGAAGGAGGAATACAGAATGGGTCCAGGGAAAGGAATGAGACGGATGTTAGCAGAGCAGCAGCTTGTTGTTGTTTTCATCTAGCTAACTGGATGCGTCCAGGAAGCGTCGCTCAGCCTCGTTGTTGGTCGCGCTCAAAATACACAAACACTGTAGTAAAGAGCGTAAAATAATAGAAAACATACTTTTATTTTCACAAACTGTGAATCAAAAGCTGTTATGTGGCCTTGTGATGAAAGAAGCTCACATGTCTTCTTCCTTGTGTCCATGTTTCCTTGTCAGGTTCTCAGGAGCGGCAGGACAAGCTGAGGGAGATGGGCTTTGTGGACATTTTGCACAAACTCACCCAGGCCTCTGACCCCAACCTCAGTGACAGGTGGGTCAGCACAACCAAAGCTAGCCTGCTCGTTAGATACTTGTCACGATGCTTCACACGGTGTCCTGTGTCCGTCTCTTCCTCCAGGGCGAAGACGGCGATGCAGCAGTACTTAGCATGACTGCAGAGGGGAGCGACTCCCCGTCTGCCAGCCTGACTAACAATCCTCGGGAGGACGCCCGCCATCGGTTCCTACGTTTGTTTTGTTTTATCTCAAGGCTTCTTCTGTTGCACAAAGACACCTTCTATTTTTTTTTTGTTTTGTTGTTTTTTTTGGAACTGTGGCCGGCCTCCCTTCACCCCCACCTGCCTCCTAACACCGCCACCTCGACCCGGCCTCGACGGCCTCGTCACTCCACCCCTCATGATGGAGACTCTGAGACGCCGGTTGTTGAGTAATCAAACGGTTTGGAGGGTCACTTTTTCTTTTCGTTGTTTTTCCCAATGATGAAGTGAACTTTTTTTTTTTCCTTTTTGGGACTTTGTGGTTTTGAGATGTGTGATTATTATTTTTTTTATTTAATTTAATCTTTGAGTGCAGCAGCCTGACATCGTCGCTGTCCTGTTTGCAGCAGGCCTGACGAGGTGCTTTTGGACTCCCGGCGGTGGAGCTTCTGCTCTCAGAGAACCGTTTGACACGAGCAGGGCTGTTGGACAGCAAAAGATCCCTGTTTTTATTTTTGAATTCATAACATTATTAATATAAATTCCTGTTTTCTTAAGGCATCACGAGCAGTTTAGAAAAACTGCCTATTTTGAAATTTGGGTGTTTTTTTTTGTTTTTGTTTTTTTCTTTCCTGTGGATACCTCGTAAATATATAAATATATATAAATATAAACGTATAAATATATATTTTTGGATTTTTATTTTCCCCGTTTGTTTTCATTCATCCTCCCTGAGTCATGATCCTTGGCACAGTAGGTTGAGTCCACTGCAGTCTCATGCAGGTAGATATTGGATCTGAACGTTTTGATTTATCCACCGTTTGTATTCAGCGTGCACTGGAGCCCGTCACCTCCTGCTCGATACCATTATGATCCCCATGGGAAATGTTCCTGCCTCCATTGTGCGCACTCTGTCCGGTCGCTCATTAACGGGCACGAGTGCACAGAACACTAAATATAAGAGGAAGCATTTATACTCACACCTCTATCGAATGAGACTCAAGTGTGGCTATTTCAACAACCTCTGCAGAACCCTCCCCCCCCCCCCTTGTGTGTGTGTGTGTTTGTCAAAAGGGATAAATGAAATTCCCCGGCTCCAGGGTTAATTTCCTGTGATGTGTTTTGGAGAAGCGAGCGAGGACAGAGTAGTCGTGAGGAATAAAAGGACGAACAGTTTGGGACCGGGGCCCCTGGAGGGTAGGACACTTAAGTGCATCCACAGCAGCAGAGTAAAGTGCACCGTTGTGTCTCATCCCTCTGTCGTATACGTTCTCCTCCCATCAGGTTGTTGTTCCCTGACATTTCAAACCTCACTGAAGCTCTGATAGAATGAATGTTAATCACTGAAAATATATGCAGACCTGAAGAAGGACCTCCTCTGTGTCGAGTCTTTTTTTTTTTCTCGGTGGGAGTCGTGGTGCTTGTAGGTCAAACAGACGGTCACGTTCGAGTCTTTAGACCCGGTCTGGATTCAAGCGGAGGAGTGTGTGATGTGTGTGAGCCTCGTTCTCTGCCTGTAATCCACAATGTCTAAAGGAAGCACAAATACTGTTTATGCAAGTACATCCAGTTTGTGTTGCTGCTCACTTTTGGTTCCTCTCATGTATTCGCCTTTTTACACTCGAGTCACAGAGGTAAGCGTCTGTTTCCAACAGAGACCCAACACGTTCGATACCACCGACTGAAGCTCTTAACGTCTATATCAGATATCGCCTCAGTTTCATGTAGTTAAAGTCAAACACGGCACGACTTATGTTACATTTCAATACAACCTAATGTACTCGCATTATTCAGAAGAAGTCCTGTACGTCACTTCAGCTGCAACCTGGGACGTGTCAAAGAACAGTTGTGCCTTGTAGTTGCAGGTTACAAGAGTCTTTAAGACGAGGTCGCAGTCTTGAATCACAAATCTCATTTCTTGCTGTTCAAATATTCACAAACACATTTATACCAGGACACACGGGTTGAAACGAGCCGCTAATAAATGTTCCAGGTAACGTCGGGGACGGTTAATTGATCAGCAACATGTTTGACTTTGATCACATTAGCTAATTTTGTATTTTTCTACTTGGCATCATGATATATATTCGAATCACAGCCTGCTTGGAGGATCAAGTACAAACGTCCCCGTCTGTTCCAGAGACACGGATGCTTACCTCTGTCGATACATGAGAGGTGCAAGCTGTTTACTACTGTTGGCGGAGGTGAAGAAACGGCACACAGGAGTCGGATATCTTATAAAACAACACTTCTTTATTGTTGTACAGTATGTAATCCTGGTAAAGTTTTATGTAACAGCAGTCTTTAATAAAATACATCTGAAACCAAACGACCTCCAACGGGGCCGGCGGTTTGTCTCCTCCCATCAGCCCTCTGCAGCTCAAACGCAGGCACATTCCTCATGCAAGAAAACAACGAAAAGAAAAGCTGTGACATGCATTTGATTTAAAACCCACTTGTGTCCCCCAAGACACCCCCCCACCCCACCCCGCCCCCACCCCACCTGCAGAGCAAGACCTCAGTCAATCGTTACAGGGATCCAGGATTCACTCCCTTCTTGTTACAGAAAATAGAAAGCAGAAATCTGACTGTCTATATTACAAGTATCACGTGGTGGAGCTGCGCTGCACAAAGCACCCCCCCCCCCCCCCCCACAGCAAAAAGACATGTTTGTACAGACGTACTGAGACCTCCATTGGGATGCAGCCTGGGTATCGTAGTCTCTAGGCTCCTTCCAGCGTTTAGCTCAGTGTTTGGCAAAGGGGTTGAAGATGATGATGATGATGTAATGATGATGATTGTGTGTGTTGAAGATGTGTGCCGTATGTGTGATTGCTACATAAGAGATGGGAAGAGTACAACACATCCCATCAGGTAGGAACAGAACGCTTCCTCCACCGGTAAGTTTCCCCCAGATAAATATATACTTCCTCGTTCATCAACAAAAATAAATAAACAGCCTTAATAAATAAATATCGTCTCCGATAAAGGTGCAAGTGTTTCGCTTTAGGTGAATTTGATGGCTTTTGTCAGTAGATTCTGTTCCGGATGCCTGCCTGTTGACTCAGGGGAAGTCCTTATATGGAGAAGGCACGAATGGCTGGATGGCTAAAGCTCAGGAGTGATGTGGAGGTTTACAATCTGGTTGGCTGCTTGTAAACAGTTGTAATGGTGATGAACTGGGACGTACGGGTGACGATTAGGATATTAGACCCCCCCCCCCCCCCC
>CAAKHC010013708.1:0-29727 GCA_901007825.1 Macroramphosus scolopax | reverse complement strand
AAAGATTGTTGGTTGCAACCCAGAACACCTGAACCATCTCAGCCCTGCAGAGTGACACCTGTTTAAAGGCCTGAGCAGGCCTGGGAACTCAAGCAGTAGACCCACCCGACTGACACCCCTTCCACCCACCCACACACATCAGATTCACACAGCCTACCTCCCTCCCACACACACACACACACACACACACACTTGAACATGTGGTAGATTTGGGAGGAACATATTGGACAGCCCTCTGGTATTGTTCGTCCCTCCAGTTGAGATCCAGAGACTTGTTGAATCAATGTCCAGGTGCTCTAAAGCTTTGGCTGTTTTTAAGAATTGAGTTTTAATTCTAAAGAAGTCAAAACGTACTAATATAAGCAACGTCTGGGTTAGTTAAGCGCCCTTGTTGAAAACTATTTACAGATGAGGTTTCAGAGTCTCGGCGAGTGAGCCGAATGTCATTTATCAATTTATTCATTACACCTAGATAAAGCTAATGTTTACTCTGGAAGACATCGTCCCTTCATCAGAATTATAATCCCATTTATATGAATTGGTTGACAAGACACTGGGAACACCTCTGGGTAGAGCCAAGTTCAGCACTGCAAATCCAAATAAATCAACACATCCCTCAAACAGTGTCAATTGAAAATGAACATTACAGACCTCATCTAGCGGAGGATGTAGTGCAGGGCTGTTTTATAATGGATTAGTTTGATCAATATGCACCTAATACACTGGCGAGTGAGTATATATGACAGATGTTGGTTCTGCATATTGTACTGCAACATGCATTACAACTACGTCAGGGGATCCGTATTACAACAGGTCATAGTGAGTTATTCACTTACATTTTTTTGAATGATTCATAGATGAAATATTTATTAATAGAATTTTTTTTTTTCTTTTAACACACTCGTATTTGGCGCTGCTTGTCAACCCTCAGCCAGACAGCACCCGTCTCACACAACACGATTTTCCACAAGATTTTCTGGGTGAGTTAAAATAAGACCGTGAGTGTGTCAGCTGAGCCGCATAACATGATGAAGCAGTTAGAGTAGCTGCGTTCGCCTACTTTGGTCCGAAGCAGCTGGAGGCTGAGGGGAGACTTTGTGTTAATGATGACATCACCTCTGGAGGTGATGTCCAGTCTGAGCCTGAGACATCTGTGCTTACTCAGGTGGAGGGCCAACATGCCCGCTGTACGTCCACTCCCGGCCGCCTGCTCATTTCAAACTTTACTTGGCACCTAAACTGACCCTGCTGCATAAACACAACGCTGATGTGTTCCACTAAACATACCTGCGTCTTGACAATAACCTTGAAAACGGGTTTCCTGCAAACTCTCAAAAAAAGTAACCAAATGGCCAATTCATTAACTCACAGACTTTCCAACTGAGCAGATCACTTTGTTCCAAAATGAGCTTCTCTCAAGGGACAAGAATGAGTCACCATGTTCGCAGTTTAGACGGATAGCAAATAAAGGAGTATGAAAATATGCAGCTGCTGTTTGCGAGTGACATCATGTGCGGTCGTTCTGGAAGTCGAGGCCTAAAATATGAATTTGAGCGTCCTCCACCGTGTGTAACCAGATGCCTCTGTGGGCACGGAGGTGCCTCAGCCCAGCAGACCTTTATATTACTGTAACAGAAATAAAGTAAAACTTTCCCATCTTCTCTCTCGTGTCAAAATCTTTATCAACACGTCTACTCAGCTGCACTGACGGAGGAGGTCCTGAGGCTAAGCAGCCTTTCAGCAGCAGTCTACACTGTGAACACACACAAACAAGAGCCCGAGGGGACCGGAACACAAAACAACTTCACCTTGGATCCAGGTGGAAGAATTCACCTGCCAAACATTTCCTCACTGTTTCACACAGCTCGAGCGTTTGAAAGAAAAAGAAATCATCTTTTAACACGTCTTACCTGATGTGTTCTGCTTCTGCGTGGCGGCGGTCACATCAAGGAGCTGCTCCTCAGCCACTACTGTTCCCTGAGTGACGGTCCCGCTGGTCACAGCTGGAACCATCGGGGCGGATGTAAAGAACTCTTTGCCGATGTCCGTGGCTGTGTGGCCCTCCGTCAGGGACTCACCGCTGTGCTCTGGCACCTGAATTGTTGACTCGTCGAACACCTGGACGCTTGATGATGATGTCACATCTTCGGCTGAAGTTCCAGTGTCGATAAGAACGGCGGCGCCTGTCACAGTTGCAGATGTAGTCTCTTCTTTCTTCACATCCTGGGGTGGAAGTGTGGTTTGTGTTGGGGTGCTGGTGGTGGTCTCAGCCTTACTGCCGGGCTGGGTGTCACCAATGAAGCTGGTGTCAGTGGGGGTGGCTGTTCCATCGATGATACTGGGGCTGTCTGATGAGCTGAAGGAGAGGTCCTGTCGGGTAGGCTGGGCAGGTGGCAGCCCCTCTACGAATGAATCGGTGTCTATCTCTTCAATGCTGGTATCATAGTGTGGGAACTGTGTGGTTGAATCAGTCTCAGGAAGTGAAGATGGTGGTTCCGCGGAGCTGAAAACTTCCATTGTTGTGTCAGTGATTCTGGAACCCAGAATCGTTTCTAAAGTCTTCCCCTCGGCAAACATGGGCTCTGTGCTGAGAGACGCGTCGGGTATGGGGACGTCCGGTTGTATCGTGCTGATCTCGATCACTGAGTGATCGTCCGGCTCCTCGACTGGCTCGGACTCTGATTCTGTTTCCGTTGTGCTTTGGGGTTCTGGGAATGTGTCACCGCGGTGGGAAGCAGATTCCTCATGCGTTTCGTTTTCCTTTACAAAGTCGTCAATATCCAAGTCTGGCGAGTCTGTTGTCACGTCATCGTGTTCCTCTCGGATAGTCGGTGCAGCAGTCGTGAATAATTCCTCCTCGCGGCCCGCTGGCGTGCGCCGAGTTGGAGCCATACTGGTGGAAAACATGAATGGAGGATTTGTAGGAACTGCAGAGTCTCGAGTCTCCACTTCAGTTTCAGATTTGGTTTGAGTAACGGTGCTTCTGTCCAGTGAAGAGACGGAGGTGGAGATGCTGATGCCGGTGCTGGTGGTGTCCACCACAGAAACATCCACAAAGGAAGTCTGGGTGATCACATGTCTCCTTCCTAAAACACAAACAAGTCACAGATATCATGAATTAAAGCCTTTACATCTATAACATACCCGTAAATCTTTTAGTAACAGGTTGTCTACTGTCTTCTTGTGACTGTGCTGAGCCGTCACTCACACAGATTCACACGGTCGCAGCAACATAAATGTGTAGTAAACATTACGTGATCTTATCATTGTCAGAATGTGAAGCAGACGGGATGTAAACCATGTGTAAACCTGCGAGGACTCTCTCACTCCAACATACTCGCATTTAAAGATTCCTAGAAACTCCAGCGTGAAGGACTTCCTCTCCTTCCTCTTTTTCCTCTCCGGGCCATTAATGTTGTTTATAACCAGTAATTAAACCGTTGAATTACATGAGAACAGAATCTGAGTTTGAATGTACATGAGAGTCGCTGGTATATAACCTCAATCTGTGTGATGTAAATGTAATATGTTAATTCTCTCATAAACGCCTGCATTTGATAATATTGTGTCATCGGCTCCTGGCAGCCGTCTGTGTTACTGAGCGCTTCCAATGTTTATCCAAACATTTCCTCAAGTGCCTGAAATGATGAATGAGATTGTTACAGAAGAGCTAAACAGAATATAAACTTTTGGGGATCTACTGCTGTGAAAGTGTCGCCCTGACTATTTGTGTCGTGTCAACACACTCTCTCGTCTTGTGCTTCATCCTCCGGGCTGTCTCGCTCTCCACAGTTCATGAATACCTACTTGGATTTTGTCCTATCATTCAGCGGAAAGTGCTTCATTACATCTTTTTGTTCCTCTGTGATGCTCCTCTAACGCTCACTAATTAAATGATCTGTTTAAGGTTTTATTATAGAGGAGGTCACTTTAACTCCTGTCCTCACATGCTCTCATAAAGCAGTGAACCGGCCCGGAGAGCTTTCCCCGCTGGAACACACAGATTGTGTAGAGCCAGCCCTCGATCATTACATACTAGCCGTCTCTCCTCATGAAAATGTGTCTGATGTAAGGGCGCAGCACACGTTTTTTCCGAACGGGAAAAACAGAGCCTGCTTTGAGAGGGACTGCATTATCTCACTGATGTATTTGAGCTGTTGCTATTACTGAAGCCTTTGTTTTCTTCAGGAGACCAATCAGTAACCAATTACCCTCCTTTTCCCTCTGCACCACCTCCTTTCACCCCGTCCGTCTGTGTAGTCTAACTAATGTAGCTTTACGTAGTTTACATTATATTTCTCCTAAAGATATTATTGGGAGCGGGAACGCAGGAAATGATGAGTGAGTCCCACCAAACAAGGGTACTTGAAAAGCACTTAGGCGGGGGCGTAAATACAACATGACGGAGAGAGCTGACATGGAATACACAGAGCAGGAGGTGAGGGCCGCCTGTTTGTGTGCCCTCTGAACTCCAGGGGGACTTATCACCGCGAGAGTTAGTCTTGCCCAGAAGGACTAAATGGCCAGGCAGAGGAGGGCTTATCTGCCCAACCTCTGATTTGTAAAGATGGAAAGGGCCGGGTCAAGGGGTCGCCAAGGATGACTGAATTTAGAAGTCCAGCAGTAGCTTTGTCCATTATCCGAATGTCTGCTCTGATAAGTACAAGTGAGAATGATGGAGTGCAAACTGACAGCGGAAATGAGAGGAGAAAGGTGAACAGGGAGTCAGATAGGGAGACCAAAAGGGCTGACAGGTGTGGTGGAAGCTACTTTTTTTCTGCTTCTCTAAATGGCGACTATCATCCGTCATCTGGTTGCGCCCCGGGGATACTGATTAGTTAAGAACACTCACATTTTTGAGGGATTAGTGTAACTCTGCTAACTTCCAGGGAACGGTGAGGTAAGAGGTGAGATCCATTGATATATCCTCCTTTCTTCCAATAGTCAGTAATTGTACCGCTTTTCAGCAAAGAATGCTTTAAGAACCCTTTAGGCAAGTCCTCAGAGGAGGAAAGGATGTCACACAAATGAATTAGCTCTCTACTGACATCTCTGGGGGGGATTAAAATTAATTTGCATATTTCACCATTCTCAATAACAGCTAAGTACATAAACAGTTTTTCTGTGTTTTCGGATCGTCAATGGGTTTTTTTTGCTGTTAGACTTTAAGGATTAGTGAAGCTGGAAGTATTTCAGATAAACAAAATTCACAAACTCTCAACCAAACTATTGGTGATTGATGCATCCATTAAAAGTAACAACGAGTCTGCCCATTACTTTTAAAGTAAACGGAGTTCACCACTGTTACTTTACCCTCCCTCGGGCTATTTTTTGCTTCCACAGAAATGGACTGGAAACTAAAATGTGAGACAGTGAGGTCAACTGGACACTCCGAACCAGACTAGTTTATATTAAAGGAGTTCCTCTGCTTTGTTCATGTTGCTGTCATCTTAATATGTAAAAAAATTACTACGTGAAGGGAATACATGACAGATGATGAAGCAGGCTGTAAACTTCATGAACTGTTGTGAAACAGCACAAAAATCAAAGGGGGCGGGGACGAGACGGATAGAAGATGAGATCATAGCTGGTCATCGTCTAGTTTTTAACAGAATCGGTCTCTACTTTCAATCACTGACACTGCATCACTAGCAGGTTACACTGTTGACACACTGTAAACAAACTGTATAATGTGAGTACATTTACCTTTAAAACAATAAGCTCCAAGCTTAGTAGATGGTTGTGGGAAGCCAGTCTGGTTTCTATAGCGATACATGGTCCTGACACCGACCAGGCCTCCGCCACACTGAAGTCTGGGTACAGCGACGGGATGCCGCGCGCTTCCATCTGAGAGCCAGCCGTAGTCACACCGGTCCAGCCCCTGTCGCCAGGCAGCGTGGAGCTGACCAGGAGAGGCCAGGACGCCGTTCTTCTTCTTACACGCTTCTCCTGCTTCCTCAAAAGTCATCTTTTGGTTGGCAGGAGTATAGAACACTTCACCTGAAGACAGACGAATGCAACTAAAGCTTTACAAACACAAAGGCATCACAGGTAGCACATCAATTTCTGTATCTTTCTGACATGTTTCTGTATCAATAATTTCGATCATTTGAAAAGAAAACAGACCCAACATGCCTGTCATGGTAGTAATCTCAAGATACAGATTTTTGACCTTTTAGAAGAGACATAGCCCCAAAACAGCTGACAAAAGGCACAGCTGTGCAGGGCAGGGACCCAAAACATCCCCCACCGATCATATTTAGGACAACAGTAGTTCTTATTATATTATTCTGAGGTGGGATAGCAATGCCGACAATGTGCCTGGCAATGTGTTTGAGAAAGTTAGGTTTCCAATCAGTGGGTGAGTGAACCAGCTTCAACTTTCTGTGTTGGCTTGTTCTTCACATAGGAAACTTAATTTGTGCATTTTAGGTATCTGGTGATATAAAAGAAACATCACCAGAGGGGGAAACTGACATGTTTTCAGTTTGTCCAGGGTGTAACATTTCAAAATATCCCATTATAGTGTCATCCCATTGATTTAGAACGGCATTGAGATTAAGAGACGCTTCCCACCCAGGAATGACTCGGCTCTTTAAAGCAAATGAGAGACATGACATCAGCCACAGTCACTTTCAGTGACCAGACCTAATATTTGAATTATTCCATGTTTCTGCCCTGTAACATCGCTGATGTCTGAGTGTGCTTATGATCCTAAACATTGCAAATGTCACAATACTGAATGATTAAGTTGTTGACGAGGAATAAATGTGCAACTTTAACCAAAATCAACTGTAAAAGCTCGACGCCGTGAGTTCATCAGCAATCACAGTCTGGATAATAAGTGAACAGAGAAATACTGCTGGCTGAGAGGAGAAAACACTTCTCATAAGCAATGCCAGAGACATTTAAAAACACCCATTATCACATGTTTATTGGCTAATTCCTCAATAACCACAACAGGGAAGGAATTTCAATTCTTGCTTTAAAGCCAATTTATCAGGAGTTACTTTCTACTTCTTCTTCAATGTTTGGAAATGTTCTTTTTGATACATAAAAAAAAAGGTAAAACACTGTCACAAGTCCTGAATAGAAAATCTCAATGTCCTTTTTTCAGGAAGAGGGTGTGTCGGTGCCTCCAAACATCACCTCATTGCTCTCAGTAAAGAGAACTAGAACAGTCTAGTTTGGTAGCTTACCATGTAGTCTGTCTACGTAACAGTAGACGTCATAGGTCTCTGTGGGCTTCCTGTTTCCGTATGACCTAACTCCAGGCTTAGTCAGTAGGTTGCCATAGCAACCCCTTCTTGGCTTCGTAATCGGGTATCTGCACACATGAACATCCATCACAACAAATCGGTCAAATACTTAGTAAAAACATTTTAGTTAGTTTAGTTCAACGGATAATTAAAGTCCCACAAACCTCACGGTCTGGTCAGCGATCCAGCCGGCGTCACACTGGTCGAAGCCGTCCTCATAGGCCGATTTCAGTTGGTCATACGTAGCGATGGAAGCGCCGACGTTCTTGCAAGTCTGGATGGCCGTCTGGTAGTCTAGATTGTACCGGTTAGTGCTTGCGCGGTAATGAAAGACGACGCCTGGAAGCAAAGGAGTACAAATGACGTTTTGTGTGTTAATGTAAACATCCGAAATTCATCTGCATCCTTTTCAGATCTGTATATTTTCGCACGTTTGTTGACAGGCGAACAAAACGAGACGAATGATTGATTGGCTGCGAGGGAGGAGGTCTGCAATGAATCAAGAGGATGAGTAAAATACTCCAACACACATCAACATCATCAATGCAGATGATGTAATTGCTCTATTTCTGGACTGTAAACAGACATAAAAGATATGATTGATGGTTTGTAGACTGTTTACGGGGGAAAAAACCAAAGCCATCCCAGTCTGCCCCCACCCCACCCAGCGGTTTCTACATCCCGGAGTTACATCTCCTCGGATACAAATCAAATGAAAACATGTAGAATGCACTAAATACAAAATCGATAACCCTCCTCATCCTCCAAATAAAGGATGTATTGAATCATGTGTATATATCGTGAAGTAAAAGCAAAGTGAGCAAACACATCTGAGTGCCCCACCAAGAGAAAAGTCCCCACTGACAAGGTGGCACCCACAATGACAGGGACGCATGAGGTTATAACACCGCCCATACCGACATCTGGAACACCATCCGCAATTGTGCTTTAATGGTTTATTGGGTTCAATGGATAAACAGTGAAATTAAAACATTGCCGGGCGGAGAGAGACCCAAACTCTCATCTGACTCGCTCAAATAAGAACAACTGAAAAGTGTGGTCACTCTGTGTAACTACTGGGTAGCTGCCACTATCAAAGCAAGCAGAAGGACGCCTAAAGTTCCCTCATACTGTTTACGTTTCAGTCGTCACTTGTATTTGTTAGACTTCACTATTACTAAGCTCTTGCATCAGCTTTTCTTTTGATTCCAGTTCTACGTCGGACAGACGGCATGAACGTCTTACCGTCGACATCAAGGCTGACTGTATCCTGGGTGTCTTCGATGCCGTACATGACCTCACAGCGATACGTTCCCGCATCGCTGGCGCGTAGCTTGACCATCGTCAGTGAGGCATCGCCGACGTCCTCCGGGTGACTGGGCACCGACACGCGGTTCCTGTAGCTGGAGCCGATCTTGATGAGCCCATTTTGCGCCACCAACACTGTTGACTCGACCTCTCCCTCTATTTTGGTCCATTTGATGCGCAAATAATCTTTGGTATAAGAGGCCAATCCGCTCGGACTGATGGCCGGCGGTGAGGTTGGGATGGTCGAGAAGAAGCAGGGAAGGTTTGCCTTCCCTGAGAGGGACCCAGTGACCGGCTTGAATATTGATAACGTGCTGGAGGCTGGACGACAGAACACAAACAAAAAGGGGTTACAAACATTCACAACTATTTGTTTCTATTTTATTTCCTAATACATCTAAATAATGATCTTACTGTACATGATGCAAGTAGTAACGACTCATGTACATTGAGGGCTCGACAGCTACACCCAGACTATTAAAAACACATGCATCATGGCCGGACACCGGCCTGGAAAGTCAAACCTCATCCTTGAAATTATGGGTGTAGGAAAAAATGTAATCCAGTTTATGTTGGGCATTTTTGTCGCTAAAACAATTGAGGTCTAACAGGTTGAATCCCTTCATGTTACGCCGCTGCTCAACTGTGTAATTGTCCGTTTACTTTCACAGTCTGTACTTTAACTACCTGAGGACTAAATGATGCTGGCAGGTAGACTCGTAAAAATAACTGAATTATGTCACCAGCATGACCTCCTTCACTAGACACTTTCATTCCAGTGTTAATTCCATTACAGGGTGATGTAGTATTACATGTAATCCCTCAGCCGTTGCACACAGTTAAGATTTAAACCATACAAGGCGGCTGTTAGTCAGCTGAAGCTGGTGACTGCACCTCAGTCTCACTAAATTCTCCATTTCTGTGTCAAGCAAAGGGGATGTCAGACGAACTGAGTCACACTTACTCATGTGGCGAGGAGAGGATTTACTTTTTGTCTTTTTTTTTGGAGGGGGGCTGGGAGGGAAATGCATGAGGAACAATGTAGGGAATGCTCTAGACACAGTGGTGGGACTGCCCCAGGGGCATGAGCATGTATGCTTTAACACAGGGCCTTATTAGATGAGGGATGGAACCAGCTGTTACCTCCAGACTGGGAGCAGAGTCTAATTGAAAGGTGTCCATCCGTATAGACAGAGTCAGTGGCCAGGAGAGCCAGGGGGGCCGGTGGGGCCCCGAGATGCAAACCTCTCGGACCAAGACTATCACCTTCACCTCTGAGTAGATTCTCGCAGTTTGCACAGGAATAAGACTGTAAGGGGCTTTTAGGAGTGAACTAGACTTTATGCATCACTCACTCAGCTGAGGAGTGCAGGCACCAGCTTAATGTGACTGTCTAAAGGATTTCATGTTTGGTGAAACACACGGAGGTGAGTAAGGAAGAGGAGGCGAGAGAGGCAGATAAGCAAGAGAGAGAGGAGTAACTGAGAGGAAGAGGCAGGCAGACGGGCAGAGAAGCTTCCGCCGGGTCCAAACTTACTTGATGCACTTGCAGCTTCACAGAGAAAATATAACCACAGGATATGCTTTATATTTACTATCATCTGTTGGCAAAAATGATAAAACAAAAGATGCATTAGGGAGAAGTTCATACATGTTTAGAGTTGAGTGCTTGTTTGCATCCTCGTTTTGAGTTATAATCGATGTCGATTCAAGAATGTTTCAGCTAAATCAAAAAGGTCTAAACAAAACAGAAATATAAACATATATCATACAAAAGCATGTTTAACAAATGAGCAGCTCAACCAGGATCACTTAAATTCAATGTTCACTATAAATAAACATCCATGGAGTATTTTCTTAGTATTAATCGAATGAAATCACCCTAATTAAAACACTCTTGGACTCAACAGCCCTCACCTGCACATCGCATGGCAGAATATGTCTGTAACAACTTTATATTGTAAGTTAATTTGTGGGTGGCTGAAGTAATAAAAGCTCCATGTGGGGTAGCACATGCAGAGTATTTGGAGACAGGAGGACCAGGAGCAGTGAGCCCCCACACCCTCATGTGCACCCCACTGTATAAACACAAGTGGTGGATTGCAGAGGGGGGCTGCACATTCTCTTTAGAAAACGAGACACTCACTACGTCTTGGCAACTGAAAATGACAGGAATCATTTTGTAAACTATTTCACGGTGGATGTAGCATGTGACTGTGCCAGCACTCCCACTGGTCTGCCCACAGTCCACCGACCCACCCAAATACAAACCCAAGGAAAAAACTTTGGGTAGAGAATAAGAACTGAATAATCAGATGAAATCCTGTTACATCCCTACAGCCTTGGTTGTTTCTTATTAAAGTGAAGGTATTAGAAACAAAATGCATTCAATGATGTGATTAACTACAGTATCAATACTATCACGTACAAAGTCCAGCTGTGGGACCTGAATACAGATGTGGTCATCCAGTGTGGAATAAAAATTCAACTTTTAGTTTTGCCTTTTCTGAGAAAAAAATATAAATAATGAATTGAAAAATAAACACCTGCTATTTGTGGATAAACAAAAATAATTCTGACAGAACAACTTGTTTATTCTTATTTCTATTCATCTTATTTATTAGCATAATTCTTATTTTTACAAAGTGTGCACCATCAATCAAATCAAAAACAAATGATCAATCAAAGAAATGATCCCCGATCCGCGGTGCAGATTTGGGTATTCCCTGCTCCAACAGTATATGGAGGTGATCTAAGGACAACACAGTTCCAGCTAAATAAGTTGTCCACCGAACTAACCGACTCTTAGATGTATGTTTCGACATCCACATAAACTGCTGCTCATTAAGAAAGTATACACTAACATTCATTTAGATGACATCCACTTAATATATCAGTTCATTTAAAACGAGAAATACTCACTTTGAAAGTTTTTATTCCATCCGACGTGACAATAAATCAAACGTGTCCTTTAATCCAGTTAGTCCCAGTGCGTAACCCGCGTGCGTAAAAAGTGCCCCGATGTTCCCACAGCACTTGTGTCTCTGGTGCGCGCTGTCTCTCCTCTCCGTGATGGTCCGGTGTTGCGGGGTCCAGCTCAGAGATGATCCTGCTTCTGAGTGGAGCGACAGAAACCGTGAAGTGCTGGCAAGAAACAAGTTCGATTTCGCCTAACGCACACTGTTATTTCGTCATTGTCGGAGAGGAGGGGCAGAGTGCCCATCTGAAAAGTGAATGAGACACCTTGGGGAGGAGGGAAAAGAGACTTAATTTGGCCCTATGCCAGAGAGGTACATCCTCATCCAATCAGACTCTCCCGTCTTGTGGACAGAGGGGACAGAGTGGTCTTCACCCTTGAACACCAACACATGAAATCGATTGTAAAACACAAATTGACAATATTAAATGCAGTTTCTCAGAGTATTTTATAAAGCTTAGTGTATATGCATCAGATGAAATCAACAACCAATTACACCAAAGTCTCCCACTGATGCCCTGCTCAGCCACCAGTCATGTCCATGGGCTCAGTGGAAACAGGGTGGTACAGACATGTGTCTGGTAACATTGAGTCACAACACGCTGTTGTTGCCAACAAACCATGTCTGTCAATATCAAGAAAGAATTCTCCCCTTACAGCAACTAAACCCTTCATGGAGTCACATCACTCATGAGTATCTGAACGGACGCTCACAGAAAGAAAAATTTAAAAAAAAGAGAAGTTTTTCTATATGATGTGTGTTTAGGAGGAACTTGTAATGGATGGATGTTATCTCTGATCGGCCGAAGCGGTGAAGAATCAGCATGTCAGAAAACACTGAGTGAAACCTCCCTGCTTGGTTTTTCCACAGGGGGGAGAGGCTGGACCACATTTATCAACTTGTGTCCAATAATCACCCCGATTGGCTACTGCTTGCTAGGCAGGAGGAGTGTGTGTGCGTGCATGTGTGCGTGTGTGTGTGTGTGTGTGTGTGTGTGTGTGTGTGTGTGTGTGTGTGTGTGTGTGTGTGTGTGTGTGTGTTCGTTCTAGGTAATCTGCTGTCTGACAGTGATTAGACTTGAGATGAGACGTGACTCTTCCAATTGGTCTGCGACATCTCCCCAAACATTGGCACAGAATAAAGACATCTCATGTCTGTCTGTTACATATAAAGTCATTTTAATAAAAATAATACATTATAAAAGTAATTCTAATAAACAACCTAAAGAATTATTCATTAAAATATAAATGTTTTACCACGGTTGATGATGAACTGGCATCCACTTGTATTCCGTTTGTATAATTGTGCAGTTCAAACAGTGATTGTTTATGTTTTTTTCAAAGTGCATTAGAGTGATTTGGAAAAAGATGAAACGTGAAAAATTGGCATGAGTAAGACTGCATTAAAAAAAAGGAAAAAATAGGTCAGACACGGTGCAGACAAGCCCGGTACATTCTCTATTTTAAAAGGAAATCATTCAATAAATGTTAATATTAACATGTATTGAGGGATTCTATGGGATTTTTTAACCCTGAATTTCATTCTTATTTTTGCTTCATAATTACTCAGCACAGTGATTTTCTAACAAGACTGCATGTGTACTTTTCACAAGAGCTTTTTTATTATAGCAGTTTAGCGCCGCGCATGAACTCAGACGCTTACTCAAAGGTGTCATGTTAATAGCCCGCCTTAATGACAGACTGCAAGAAATATAGACGTCTGCATATGAATTGAAACTGACAGGTGGGTCTCGCCGATCGCTCTAGTGGGGCGGAGTAATTGTCCAAAATCATGGTGTTGTCCTGTGAAGCCTCCCGCACCAGCTGAGAGATTATTGCAGGAGGTGATGAGCCTCTGACAGAGAAGATGGCCTGCGAAGCCCAAGGCCCCTTGTAAAAAAAAGTTGTAGGTGTCTTTTCCATACCTGCACTGCAATCAACCTCTGCAAGGCTGGACTGGTCTGGACAGCCTGACTTTGAGAAAGACAGGATCACAGGGAAGCCTGCACAGGTTGCCAATATTCAATCAATTCCCTTTTCACATGTATTGTCTTGTTGTTGTTGCATTAAGTCAAACAGTCAAATAAAAAGTAACAAGACATTTCGACATATCCTCGATATTTCCTGTCAGAGGCATCCTTGAAATGAGAAGGCAGAGGAAACGAAGGTGCATATATAGTCATAAATAATAGAACGACAAAGACGGATTACATTCTGATGACACGGCTCCAGGAAACAAGTTTCATAACTAAAGAACTTGACACGGCGCTGAAAGTGACCTGATTCTGGGTGGAATTTACTTCCTGACCCCGAAATAATTAACGACCACTTAGTTTTGGAGTTACAGGAATCATTTAATCATTTTACTGTTTTACCGACTTAAGTGAGTCACCCTGAAGTTAAAAGTTGCAAGTCACTTACTGCTGTGTAAAACATCCCTACTGTACGTGTAACCCAGGATCTCCTGTTGCCTTTTCGGTGACCGTAAATCAATGAGTCAAAGAGCCAATCAAAGAGTGTTTGATCCTGGTGATCTGCCGCCAGGGCCCCAAGATGACCCACATATCGCATGACCTATAAAAGGTGGTCTATCTCCGGCCCCATGCCACCTCAGACAGCATAAAAGGAGCATTAAATTGTTCTGACCCTGAGGGATCCATCCTACTGAAGTGTGCTGGAGACGAGAGCTGCGTTGCTGTTAATGAGGGAGAGTCAGGAAACTGTGTTTGCTGTCGTATAAATGGTAAGGATGTTGAAAAAAATAGAATACAATGAATGAATCATTACCAGTGTCAAACTGAAGCCGAACCTGCACACAGAGACAAAAACAAGGAGGATAACGTTGATTTTGATATTAGAATAATTCATTATTTTACACAAACATATCTAGCTGGCACTGATGTGGGTTATTAAAACTCTGCTGGAAGACGTAACAGTGGGCAAATGATGTTGAACCACGGCTGACATAAGGTGTCAGTCACCAGACCTGTCTAAGTCAATAACAGGTTCAGACAGCTCATGTGTATTGACAGAGACTTGTTTGTGTTCTCACATAATGCTAGTGTATTGCTTTAATTATTCTCAGTTTTAATCAGAATTGAACACAATGCACGTTTCATTCTTTAATTTAAATTACTACATGCTAAGCAGTCACATATTTTAAAGGACCAGTGTGTAGGATCTAGTGGCATCTACTGGTGACGTTGAGCAAACAAACACTATGAGCTGCGATCAACTTACCCATCGTCCTTCAACATTCCTTTTCCGATAGAAAAGCGCTGAACACCAGGATGTTTAAATTATTGCAGAAAGCATGAAACACCAGGTGTCAATCAGGTAAGCACCAGGTGTCAATCAATGGGCAGGTGTCAATAGGCCCTTTGCACAGCAGCAATTTCAACAAGTCATAGCAGGGTTACACAGGTGGAGTTGATGGTCCTGTTGTGTTTAGTGCTTCACAGCCACCCCAGTGAGCCAGCATGCATACAGGGGTCTGTCTGAATGGAACGGAGACGTTCTTCAATGTTATTAATTACACCGGTGTTTACATGCAATGACCATGTTGAAAATGGCTGAACATCTAACTCTGAGGGACAAATGTGTTGGTTTGTCCTGCCTTCCACCAATTGGTGCTTCAGGTGAGAGCATGAACCATCCGTGAGTTACAAATGTAGACGCATCTGGAATGGGAGGAAGGAGAAGCCCAGTGTGTAGCGCAGTGTGTGCAATGGGATGATGGGACGTTGAATCCAACAGCATCTTGTGACCAATCAGCACCCTCCACATAACGAAAGCTTCCACACATTTGGTGAACAACTGTGTCCACCATTAGCCAAAGAGATGACACTCTTTCATCGTGTGTTTGTGTGTGTGAGGAGCTGCCCCTCGCTGAGAGTTGCTCCCGTGTGGCCGTGGCTGACAAAAGTCAACCGTAATTATCTCATTACCAAAACTCCTGCATGAACTGTGTGCAGCAATTTTAATGTTTGTCAGAATGGTGTACACGGAGAGCAACGGGTTTTTGTGGGGCCCACATGGGCTGTACCAGGGCTAGGTGGGCTTTGAGGTGGGTCGGTGTTGAGGTCCACATGTGCAACCTAGAATATACGAAGGCTAGAATTAAGAATACCATTTAGACGACAAAGAGAGGTAATGGATATGTCCCAATTAGGCTGCTTTCTCCAAACCATTACCCATATGGGCCCTGTACGGACTCATTAAGGGCCCATCCTCCGGGCTGACCCATGTGTGGGCCCAATTTCCACAAAAGCCCCACATTGGTGTGATGGGAACTGATAAGTGACCTGACTGTTAACAGCAGTGTAGTGAGACTGTGATATGTTTGGCAATAAGGCCTGTTAATATGCGTAATTAAATACAAATTCTGGGAAACCTGCCCCCATTGATTACAGGATTTAATCAGATTATCATACAACCAACCAGCCCAGACGTCAATGGCAAGATTTCAGTTAAAGGTTAAAGTTCCGACAGTGATTATTGGAGAAGCAACAGCTGACTGGAACTTTATGAATCACTGAGTCCACCAACTTTTATCAAACCACGTTTATCTCAAAGAATGGCAAAGGAACAAAGACAGAGAGTGTGAGTAAGAGCGAGAGGAGGAATAGAGAAAATAGTTAGATAACCAGAAACAGACCATTCCCGAGTCAGAGATCTCTGCTAATTGCAGTTGGCATAATGATTCATTGTGTGAACCATTCAGTTCTCCAACCTAATCCCATTTGCTCTAATCAGCATCCAAGTAATGTAGAAACTGCAGTTTTTTTATTTAAATTTGTTTAAATGTCATATTGAACATTAGCACCAAGGTATTTAAAGATGTGATCTTGACGTACTTCTGACTGAACCACAGAAGAACATGGTTGTGCGGACCCGTCACTGATGGAGCTCGACGATCTTTTGGTCTCTTCAGATAATAACAGAATCCATTCCCAGCAATGAGAGAGGATAAAATCAACATAGGAAATCATTTTGGTTTGTTTGGTTACAATTCTAAAATATGTTTTTGTGAAACTGTAATTAAAAATCCTGTTGTCCTCTATCAAAACACTTGGGTGGCACACAGAGCATTTAGAGTGGTGTATTGTTTAATGTATATTACTGTACGTCATGTGTAGCTACATGAGCATCCGGTCAAGCAAGAAGCTGAGAAATAGTGAATCACATCCCAACCTTCTCTATAATTTATTGGAGACAAATGAATAGTTTTATTCATGCGCATGCAAATGTGAAAGTAGAAAAAAAATATATCTAAAATTTAAATGAAGTGCATTACTAAACCATGTGCTGCCCAATGTGAGAAAAGAGGAAGCCTCCCTCCAGCACACTCTGCAGAAGGTAGTCATTATCACACACTTAATGTTCAACCACCATTCTCCTAAAACCTGCAGAGCATTTGGTTTAATTCAAATAATGAGGCTATTCCGCTCTCACCAGCATCTCAAAGTCCGATCACTGGTTGTTTGTAATGATCCAAAGGTTTAAAGATGGGGTTGAAAAAAAAACAAATACTTTTTGCCTCTGGCAAAATCTGAAGGCCGGTGCAGACTGACGACACGAAGGGAAGAGCGAGTCGATGTGGAGTTAACTCTTCTATCTAATTCAGGCATTCAATTTGATCTGTAATGTACATGGTGAGGCTCATCACGATGCATTGAAGTAATTATATCATTTCGAACTCCAAATATAACAGGATGCACTTAACCTGGTTCCCCATATTCAACATATGGATCATATGAGTTATATCTATATATGTATATATATATAGGTATATAAAGCTGTCGCTTTCATCTCACAGTTTACACAAAAAACTGTAAAAGAACTTTACAGCAGCTTTAACATTCAGTTCAAAGTTGTTAGCAGGGAGACTCACTGCTGCTTTTTTATTTCCCTGAAAGATATTTGCTCAGTTTCTAACAGCATGCCCACTGCTTTACTTCCATGTGTGCTGCCGACAGCTGAAACTCTGTTACTGCCTACTGTGAGCTGAAGAAACAACGGGTAATGCGGTCTGACAGGACAGGCCCAATAAAAGGACTTAAACAAAAAAGAAGAGATGTTGACAAATGAAATGATGTACAACGTTCTTAATGGTCTGCAGGGCTCAAGAGTAATGAGATGCCTCTTGTATCTATAATTTGTTATTTATTCATTTGTCTCTTGACAAACTGAACAGAGTGTGACGACGAAATAACAGAACTGCAGGACTCAAATGCAAAGACTCAGGAGACGAAGCTGTCAAAATAAAACTGTCTCTACTTTGCCAAAAAACAGGTTTGGTACATGGGAGGACAGTCAGGTTGCAGTCGAACCAATCCAACAAGTGACAGGAAAAAGGCAAAGATCATACTGTTGGAACGATTGACACATGGGGCAAAGATGAGGGAAGACAGCTGAAATAAACTTGGGAAGGCAGGTAATGGGAACATGGTGAAACGAATCAGGGCAGAGGCAGGAAGTGTAGTGTCTGAAATGAGGAGAGACGTGAGTAACCAAAATAAAAGAAGACATGACTAACATAACACTGTGTGACGACAACAATATCGAGTGACGACAAAAACGTAAACAACAGAACGAGAAATGACCCAGAGCACATCTTCACATGCCGATACCATAAACCAGAGGTGGGACCAAGTCAGGCTTTTGTAAGTCCCAAGTCAGTTGCAAGTCTTTACACTCAAGTCCCGAGTCAAGACAAATCTGAAACCTCTTTTGAGTCCACATAAAACACAGAATGAGCACCAAGAGGGAGAATTGGCTTCAGTTAACCCAAGTAGGCCTACAAACTCTGAGGCCGAGGTAACTTAAGGACATTACAAATGGCAGTTTTATTCATTAATCATTGGATTGACACAGCCCCCGGCTGATGGGACTTGTCAGCTGACTTTAAAGGCGTTAAAGTTACCCTGGCAGTGTATCAGTGTTTAATCTAAAGCAAACATTAAGACAATCTCCTTGTGGTCTTCGTTATCACCTACGCCTTAAACACATGGACGGTTGGGATTGCAGATATGTTTTTGTCACAGCTCTGGCAGGTTGGTAATAACAGTGATTATTAGCGGAACGGATCGCAGGTGGTGAAATTATACATCAAATAGGAAAGAAATATAAATGACATTCTCAGAAATATGAGCTGAGTACAGCTGTGATCTGCTTCTGGTACGAATTACTGCGTCAGGACTACCAAAGAAATACGGACAAATACGGGTTATCAGCAATAGATATATCACCTAATTGGTAGCTGGCACCTGGTAGCAGTTAATTCAATTCTGCTGAATCACAATATTGGATTGATTCAGTCATACAGGGTTGCAGGGGGGGGGTCCTTGTGTATACAGCAAAAGAGCACGCACACAATAATTGGTCCAATATGCTTGGAGGCTGAACTGTTACCAGTGCGTATAATATGATGACAGGATTCAGCAAAATAATATGTCATCCTCAGTTTTAAAGCATTGCTTGTGTAAGGCCAAGCTGTTTCAGACATTACAGTGTGAGCGGTGAGAGCAGCCTGAAAACAGACAAAGACCACTCTGTCTCGCTGCGGCTCGCTGGTGGGAGAGCAGGAAGACTCCGGTCCTTTTCCCGGATGATGGGGATCCTACAGGTGCACGCTGTAAGTGAATGATGATGATATGCTAGTGACTGCACATTTAATTTCAGGCATCGTCGCGCTCTCACAAATTGTGTTAACCCTTTCTGCTGCACAGGTTGGAGCAAATCACCTTGATCGAGGCGGAACTTGCGAGGACGCCAGGTGGGTGTAACTAGGCTAGATATGAGATTTCCTTATGTTCATACAAAATCTAATTTTTTGGTTGCAAAACAACCGCACTTATATCTAATTCAGTTCCATGTGTATTATTTTGCATTATTTTATGTTAGCAGAAATTTAGCAAACTGGCCACTCGTGCTATAGTAACATGTCACCACATCATTACTACATCCTTAAAGGTCTCAGACGTCTTGGAGAAATTAGATCGATATCTAAAGCAAACAACTGCTAACCTAGATATCAATGAATGTTGGAACCAAAACCGTCCGACATCTTCGGTTGTGTTATGGCATTCTCTGATGTGGCTTTGAATGAAGGCATGATTGTGACTGCCTAAACTCAACCACAGTTCCCCCTTATGTAGCCCACATTCGACCGATGTCAATCCCGACTCATTACATTATGGCCTCGTCTGACCCACACAGCCCTGCAATAACTAAAATCAAGCTCAGCTGATTAAATTTGGGCGATATATAACTGAGCCGCTACTGAACCGTAAGTGCCCCAGATTGGGTCCACGTGTGGCTCCTTTCTGGGTTTACCTCTCAGCCACATTTATAAAATCAATAAAAGACCATGGCTTTCAACCGAATTTATTTGTCTGAATTCTAGACAAGTGACTCAGAAAATGCTGAAAGGCAAAAATAATATAATATAAATTTGAATTTTTAAATCATTAACATGCTTTGTCTCATGACACAGTTCGCAATAAAAATAACCAGAAAAAAAATTAACATAGTTCACATATTAAAATCGTATTTACAAATTTTTACATGAAAATTAACAGTTTTATATAAAATAAGACAATGAAATGACAAAAAAAATTAACCATGTAATGACCATAACCACAGAGAAATTCACTACAGTCTACTGATCATCGTTTATCACACAGAGTCATGCACTCGTCTGTAAACTATCCTCAGACACTGATCTGCTCATCCCTTTATAAAACACCTTATTGATGGATGTACAGAGGGGAGTGTGACATTCCTGTGGGGATTACTAAACCAGCAAAACCGTGTGTTGTTGGATTATCCTGGCGGCCTCCCGTCGTCTTCAGCAGACGTGTAGGTATCATAGAAGGCGGCAGGGAGGTCCAGAAGTCAAAGGTAGAATGGTCAGATATCGACTCTGAGTAGCTCTCCGTAGGTTCATTACTGTCAGTGTGAAGACACACTGTGATGACCTCAGGACCCGAAGCTGGTAGAGATAAGTGAAAAGGTGAGGAGGTGAAGACAGTGAGAGACAGAATAACCCTATTAACCCTCAACAAAACACCCTTCGGGTTCTTTGGGCCACAGAACATCTCCAGAATAAAAGGGCAAATCCTAAGGAGAAAATGGGGGGGAAGTCAAATTTGTTGTCATAATAATACCAGGGAGAAAAACATCAGCCGGACGTGATGAATAAGCAGCAACAGAGCAGTTTCTGGTTCCCTGGTGGTGACACCCTGTTTTCTGGGTGTAGCCTGTTGTCCATTCGCTGTTAATCTTTCTTCAGTCTCAAACAGAGCCAAGGCCACTGAGTCAAATTCAAGCTCAGGGCGTTGAACTCTTTAGAAATGGTTGCTATACTCCTGGTCCAGATTCTCTGCCATGTTCCCCGAGTCATTAGCTGCAACATCATCAGTCCCCGAGGAGGCCCAGGAGGGCGTTAAGTTCCTCTCTATCACATGACCAATAACGCATCTGAGCCATGGCTGTACGTAAGCACTGATTGGATCACGCAGGCTGAGCCTTCTGGGAAAAGACGGTGTCATCAATAGTTTTTCTTTTGATTTAGTCAAGACGAGAAAACAAGAGGCAAGACTCTTGTGAAAGTTGTGGCAAGTTATTGTTCAGCTAAACCAAACCAGATGGTAGTGAGTGACATGTTCTGGCTTTGTGGAAAACCTCGCATCCAATCTGGGGATACCTCCAGGATTCTGTTGCCAATGTTTGATTTCTGTGTATCCAGGTGAGAGTTGACAAGGCAAAAGTAGGTCGATTCATTGCTGGATCAAGAGAACCTGTTTACCACAGAAGCTTTAATCGTGTTTGTGATGCGTCCTGGATGTAACGTAGTCATTGAGGAAGGTGTTAAGTTAACACTATATTAGTTAGCGATTAGCTAACTGAAGCTAAGAAGTTAACGTCATATGAACTTGATAGGCAACTACAGATAAACTCTCTGGGTAGCCTGAGAGAAAGCCTGTTGTATTGTTATTACATTATATGTTACCCCTTTGCTTTTGAAGTCCCCGGAGAACGTAGCTAACCGCTGCTTCCTGTTTAGCATGTAGCAGCTAAAGCATGCTAGCTAACAGCATTCAGCTGTCAGATATGCTGGTCAGGAGCAGGAAAGAACAAACTGCTGACAAATTACTTTTTTATGGTGCCAACACACTTAAAAATCAATACAAGTACAGGGTGATAATAACAGTAGCTGTTAAATCTTTATTTCTTTTTAAATCAACAGAAATGTGTCCTCTTTACCGTCGCACAGTCCCGCCAGAGACGATTACTCAACGCTCAACCCGTCCGGTTCGATTTGCATATTGTTCTGTTTTGGTCTTGAGACAACGGAGTGAGGATGAAGTCATGTGTCTATCTTTGCCCAGTTGTAGCAGTGATAGCAACATTAGACAATTAAAAGCGACTTAGGACAAGATACGTGATTAGCGGACCGGTGGTTCAAACCACAATCAGAGGAAAGAAACTCAGAAGCAGATGTGGCAAAATACATTTTTCTCCGAGAGAATAAATAGATAACAACAAATAAACTGTTATAGAACACTCTGCTATAAAGGCAGACAGGGTTTATGTTGTATTAAAGCTTGCGAGCTAAGGCTGTCAGTGCTGAGATGGACCAAGTGTTGCTTCACCCAGCAGGGATCCTCTGTTTATTTGCCAACCAACACTCAAATGTAAACTGAGGAAGGATGTTATGAACTTTACGGATATAAAGGAAGTGTGACTACAAATACGTGGCCTGTGAATTGACAATATGATGACAACCAAAATTTGACGTTAAAATCCCGGTGCAACACAGAAGCCCGAGAGTCAACGCTCATTCGTTTGCAGTGTGTCGGAGTGAGAAGACCTGCAGCTGCTGCACGAGCAGAGACCTCCCATTGTATGTCTCAGCAGGACATCCCAAACAGGAGACACCTCTGAAAAGCTAAACATTAACAGGAGCTGATCATTCTCTGTCAGACCCACCAGTGAGCCCTTCTGAAGTCACATTATTAAATGTCCATACTCGTGTAAACAAATGACATTTTAGGGGGAAAAGAGAAAAATGTTTCACAGGGCTGTAAAACTCTACGCTGCAGAATGACCTTTCTTATTTTTATACACATGAGATCTTCACTTGGATCTTTAACTGAAAGAACAGCAGGGAGAGTCAGTGATGTCACTACCTTAATATGAGCTACTTGGAAATTAGAAATATGCAATATTGTTTTCTCGTAACATTTCCATCGTTAACTCTTTGTTGCTTGTTGAGTTTTGTCCTTCTGCAGCTGCTTTCTGTGAAGAGAGTCCCCATAAATTATAGTCATTAATTCAGGGTGAACAGCTCGGTATAGAATACGGTGATGCACTGGTTATCTGACAAACCTGTGACTTCATTCCAGCTCAGAAGATTCCTGGCTTCGGGCGTCAAGCAGCCGATGCTTCCGTCTTGGCTCTACCTCCTCATCATCAGAAAAACTGTGGTCCAAAGAGATGCCCTGGCACACCAGGTTACGGCCTGTATACAGTACAAAATGTACACACACACATGAAAAGTAAGGCATGTCTACAGCATTGTAAAGGTACAAGATGTCAATGACAATGCTCAACATTAAAACCAACGGACTGTTGTGGAAATCAACAGATGCCTCTTAACAACTGCTGCTTGACACCTGCATGCCAGAAACTTCTTCCAAATCTTTGGGATTACATTATGGAAGCCCATAATCTCCATCTTCATCATTTAAACCAATTGTCCATCAGTGTCATTCCTGACACATTTGTGTCAGTTTCAGGGCATCTTGCCTCAGATAACCTTTAGCAGTCCTGTTCCAACTCCACTCCTGACGTCCTGTGACCTTTATCGGGAAGAGAGATCTGGAATTCCCCATAAGCCGTGTCAAACTAGAATGCAATCGATTCAATTCAGACAGAGACACAAACACACCTGTTTGCCCTTTAACACTGCTGCTAGCCTATTCAAATTCAAAGATCGACAGATTGAGCACTTGTGTTGAATGCACAGAAGATAGAAGATTTGAGTTGAACTGATTAGGAGGTAAAGCTGATTTTGAAAAGAAATCAATACTTTAGAGCATGAAGCAGAAAGGGAATGAGGTCAAGTCTGGCAATGAAAGCCATCTGAATGTCCTTTCACAACCTTTTCTACCAGACCAACATCCCTCTCTGAGCGCTGACTCTCTCTCAGACACCCTCTCATCACCTGTGTCTCACGGCCTCTCTCCCTTATCTCCATTCACCGCATTGTGAGTGATTTGTTTCCTATGTTTTCACTATCAGATGCCAAACCTGGAGGGACGGTTTCTCCTTTTGTCTCCAAATCTGCTTTGTCATTACTCTCTCTTATCAGGCCTGTGCGATATGAATACAGCCTGAGGCGTGAGGTTAACTAGGGGCAAGCCTGTCAAAGGGGAAATGCGAAGCCCACTTTGTTTCTAAAGTTTGGATACATTTGCTGTTCTGACCCATGAGATGTCTGTCATGACATTGTCATTACTACATTATCCAAACTTCCTACCCCCTTCCTTCCTTGCTCAGAGCAGACTTTATTTTGATCTCAACTACACACCTAAAATGTTTGGTGACTGTATCTTCAAGGGTTGTGATGCTATCGTGGTGACAAAACCTGTCCACACACAGAAAAACAGACAAACGTTCAACATTGTTATATGGGTCAAATATTGCTAACGCCCTACAACAATGTTGATCAGACTCCAATTCAAGAAGTTTACATAGCGAACTTACTGAATTTGTAAACCCACAATACTGCTGTCACATGCATGTTTTGTGTCCTCCCATCCCGGTGATGTTGGTTAATTAGTCACTGTGGTTACCAGACTAATGCTGCACAACAAGAAGGAGTAACAATGCATTAAGCAACCATTAGCATAATGTAGCAGCCATCACCATGAATATATGGCTGCTTTCCACCACAGTGCTGATGGCCAAGAGAGAAACGCCCAGAAACTGTTGGACAGCTGACTGTGTAAATAGGACACACACACACACACACACCCATCATCATGGAAACACACCCGTAGAGTTAAAAAGCTCAGAAACATCAAGCTAATAGTGGGACCAATTCCTCAAGGCACAGCAAAATGATATAGGAGCTGGGTGACTTTCACTGACTCTCTGAACTTGTAAAATTGCGTAAAACCCAACTGGACTGCAGAGTGTGAGGGCCAAGACCCAACCAAGCCCAATATACAACCTCCACTCATCTTCACTGAGGCCAGCTTGGGAGAGAGAGAATGGAGGGGAGGTCTGAGTGCGTATATACGTGGACGATTGAGCGAATGTGAGATCCAAATAACAGAAACTGCTGAGGTCAATACAACGTTACTGTGTTTTGCAACACAATTTTCCTCTCAGGGAGAGCTCGAGTTTGGCTCTTGCTACAAACAGCCATTGAGAAAGCGATCAGAGGGTTCTCCCAGAAGACTTCATCGCTGTAGTACGGTGGGGGTATGACTCAGCAGATGTGACATCACGCCTGCTCTACATGATGCAGGAAGGGGAAGACCACCTCACGGCTGGCCGTGTGGAAACAATCTCAGTGGACTTCGCTGGGTGGGTTTATGACTCACTGACAAGTGTTTCCCAGAACCCGGCTACCCGAGGGTATATTCTCTGCTTGTGTGTGCTTTTAAGTTTACATTCAACCCCCTGCTTACACAATCAATTACATTCAACTGTCAAGTTTATTGGACACTAAAATCAGCTTCAGGAAAGCTAAAAAGCGAGAGTTTCACACACAGGCTGCGTCATATCTCGGTCAGATTGTGGCCTATGACATCAAAAGGAGACTGGATGCAGGATTAAGTTCATATACACAAACCTGTGATGAGGATGGTTTGTTCCTGTGATGGCCGGATGCTCTGAAGTGTCTCCTCTCTTCTCTCCTGGCTGCCATCTTCACCTTGAGCTGTGTCATTTGGACTACAGGAAATGGCAGTTTGACAAAACAAGACGGGTTTTATTTCAAATCAATACGTGTAATCGTATAATATTTCAATTATGTCATTCCTGCTTTGTTGTTTCCGCACCTTTGTTCAGTCTGCTTGTCTGTCTCTTGGTTACTGGTCTGTTGGAGCTGGCGGAGAGTGTCCGTCAGGCCTCGGATCTTAGCCTTCTTCTCATTCAGCACCATGATAAAACGGGAGTATAGCTCCTTTTCCACCATCTCCTTATCCTGAACCTGCTGCTCGAGCCTGGTGACAACAAGACAGACAGCAACGTATGTGTATAAAACATGCACAATGCAACTGTACTGTGCTTTGAAACACGTGTGTACACAGTACACAGACAGACAAACATGTGTATAAATCTGAAGATTCTTATTTTGTCTGGACTTTGTCTGTGAGTAATTTGCTAAGAGGAATCATGATGGTGCCGCCGCCCTCTTCAGACATAAGTCACGCTCATTTTCCGCCTCTGGCAATTCTCCATTCCATGAAAGAAGAAGCAGATAAACAACAGCAAAAAAAAAATGCGAAGTCTGGAAGTTCAAGGAACTCATTTGAAGGTCCTTCGCAGAAATCACAGGTCCAGTTTGCAGCCCTGGGTGTAACCGTCAGTACTCTCAGACGGACGACCAGTGATGATGTCATACTGGCTGATCGCTGTGCCTATAAACAGCTGGCAGTGTGAGTTGAAATACAAAGAGTTTGCATGACAGACAATCAACAACCAAATAACAGCAAAGAATATCGTAAGAATGTCATTAAATTTCCATTTGAATTTGACATTTGTTCTCCATCACACATGTTTTTAAATCCCACATATAATAACCCACCAGCACAAACCACCTCCTCAAGCTTACTCATTGAGTATTTGCTGGTGCTCCTTTTTCAGTTTATGGTTGTCCTCAATTAGCCGGCAGTTTTCCGTTGCCAAATCCGCGCTACGTTTCAGGGACTGACCAATCATCTCGCGGTTCAACTGGAGCGGGTCTGGAGCTGGCTGAAGCTCCACAGAGCCCAAACGCACCTGAAGGGAGAAAATGAGAACGAAGATTGAATAAGACAGGAGCCTTCAAAACCTCACAGTCTTCATGTTTGAAGGAAATAAAGGTTTCTTTGTAGGATAGGTGGCCTCACTCAGCAATGTGGGAGGTACCCAGTGCTGAACCACTCTTCCTGTACATTGACAGGTGGCATTCAAGCAGAACCTCTGGGTGCCTGGATTTGGACATGAGCATGCAAAGCAATGAGGAGACTCTCAAATGTAAGACTGCAGCAGCCCCCGGATTCCCTAGGCAAAAGTAGATGAAATTACCTGGGGATGCAACATCTGGCAATACAACCCTGATATGGATGAAGGCTTGTAAACTGATAGACAGATGGATATTTAAGAAACATCTGACACACACACACACACACACACACATCTAAAGCAGCTTCCAAAACCAGCAGGGATGTTTGAATAAGCACCTCAGTGCCATCCCAAGACGCTCTGCAATATGGAGGTGCAACAAACCATTACATCACTTTATCTTTGAAGTGGAAGACTTTATTTGATGATGAGAGGTTTTCTTCTGTCTGTGGGAAGTACAGGATGAATTCATCGGTAACCGGTAAACTATGAGTGTACAAACAGTTTCCTCCCGCTTGCTTCTTGTCAGGGACTCTTTTGGAATCACAGACAGGCTTCAGATGTCAAAAAGAATTCCTCATTTGGTTTGCATTTTTGACACTAAGTCACAGAGCAGGGCTGAGGCTTTGCACAGGCTGAAGAAAGATGTGAAAACCATAAAACAATTTTTTTTTTTTTTTACATTTTTTGAATTCTTACTCTTGAACTGAAATGATGGAATCCGGGACTAAATGTGCAGTAGCTACAGTTGGATTCGTTAATCATTCGTCATATGATGAGGCACACTGTAACTTCATCGTCTTTGCTTGGACGTTGCCTTGGAGACAGCCCGTCCGGATCATCCTCGTCATGCAGCAACACCCTTCAGACATTCACATATACACAGAGGTGCTGCTCGTAATGAACTGGGAAACCAGAAGGCGACGAGGTGCTAAATCTTAACTGGGCTGCGTCGAGGTCGCGGACTCACTGTAATATAGCCTCCTTCTTCAAAAGCTCTCATAAAATACTTGTCATTTTTTGTCCGGGGCTGATGCTGTCCTGGCAGGCCACACAGCTGTTTTCCCTTCCACCGGTGAACACAAACATGTTACAGTGAGTGGACCTTCGCGTTGCGACGCTACCATCGGTTTGAAAACCCTCCGTCTCTCCTCTCTCCTTTCATAATCTCTTCAATTCTTCTCTCCCACTACGCCTTTGTCATCATGAACCGTCCCGTATTATGGTAATTAATGAAACCGAGAGAAATTGAATACAGTAAGGGATTAAATGGAAAGCATGCCACGAGGCTCAGGCGTGGCCTTATGTGCTTCTGGAGCGTTGAATCGGAATCGCTTTTCAACAACAATCAAACGTTCTCCCAGCACATTCAGATTAACTGCCGACAGTGACAGCTCAGAAATTAGTACCGCATTCAGTATAAATCCTAAAGCGCAACTTATCGTCACTGTTGGCATTATGTACTTATTGAGTGCCAGCCTGATCACAACGAAGAAATCGGTGATTTAAGAAAAATCGTATTAGTGGAATTGGCAGAGAGAAGACCACCCAGGATCTAAGGAGGAGGATGCTCCTAAGAACTCATAAAAAAGTCTAGTGCAACTTAAGGATGTCACGGTGATCCAGTGCAGACTCCTCTCTGGGATTTATAAGAAGTCTGTGTGACACTGAGCTATGATTCACTGTTTGTGTGAGATGTTCCAACAGTAATGTGAAACGGTGGGACAGTGTACGTAGAGGGCAAGTAGGACCGGGAAACCCTTTACTTAGTCCTGATCATAGATCGGTTCAAAATACACTCATAGATACAGTGAGTAATACCCCTACATTACTGTCTATATGTACATGCACAGTTAGAAAACTGGGTATTTGCAGCAGCTTTGATCTTGCTGCACCTCGGTTCAAACCCACCATCCATCTTCACCTCGAGCACATCCTCAACCTGCTGCAACCTGCGTCTAAATCTCTGCTGCACCTCCAGAGGAAGAGACGTTCGGCACTAAATCAGCCACGTGAGAAAGAATAACGTTAAGGCCTGAAACACTGACATGCTGACGATGCTAATGTGTCCACACTTTAAAGAATGTTAGATAGATAACTGTGAGGATGTTACTCCGCAGGAATGACTGTTTGTCAACAGATTTGAACCCACTTACCCCGTCAAACACCATAAATCTCCCTGACCAGCACTGTTCTGCCTCCGTGATCGGTCTTGACTTGTTACCAGTTTCAGATATGGAACTGACAGGATTAACATCGGAAACGGCACCACAGCAGCCGTTCTAGTTCTTCTTCCTCACTCTAAACACCAAAAGCTTTGCTCTCTTTGCCGTCAAGGTTTGGGAGAAGACCTGCCGTAAACATGTGAATTCCACGTCACCAAGAGTTTATCACTAATTTACTATGCTTCCTAAAAGACGAAGGATGCACCAAACAAGGAATAAATCTCATAACAAGGGGAAGCAGCATGCTGATGTTTATACATCAGGGATAGCAGGTGATGAATGCTTTAAGCCGATCTTTGTGGAGAGAAGAAAAGGCGCTCTCTTTATTTTCTCGAGCCTCTTGCTTCTCTCCTGGGACGCGGAGATAAAGTTAAAGGTCAGCCGGCACACTGTTGCCAGCGTTTGCCAAACTGTGGGAGGTGAAACTGCCGATACACGGCCCACTGACACATTTTCCTACTCCGACAAGAAAGTACCTAGATTGTTCATAGCCTGTAATCGCAATCAACATGTAATATATTTAGCATTTTCAACCAATAAAAGATCATCGCTGCCAATAGGAAATAGAGAAAAGGTGAAAGACCTTTCGTGTCTTCGGTTGTTCTGTCATCCGACTTCACTTGGGACCTTCACAATGCCGAAAAAACTATTTTGAGGACAAACACATTAATCAGAATTTCCAGGTCCAACAGGATATGTGAATGGTAAATCTTTCTTTCATGATGCATTTGTCCAACATCTCAATGTGGTTCGGTGTGTGTGGTCTAACTGTTTATTTGTGTGTGTGCGTCTCCAGACAGCTAGGCGGACCAGAAGGTCAGTCCCGTGGAGA
>CAAKHC010013704.1:27113-41102 GCA_901007825.1 Macroramphosus scolopax | reverse complement strand
CACACACACACACACACACACACACACACACAATGTGAACTCTGAGAACCAACTTGTCTGTATAGTGGAGTGCTCGCTGGGCGGGCTGGATGGGGGGTGGAGACCTGCTAGTTGGTGGGCTGGGGGGAGGTGTTGGTTGGACTGGGTCAAACTTACAAACAAATGCCTCTTTTTCCATTCCACGTGTTCGGTCCATGCCTATTCTGTGGTTCAATGATTGATGGGTCCTTGATCCATGTGTATATGTGTAGATATTTATTTTGCCAGAGAGGTTTTGACCAGAAGAATGAAAATATATAACAGAATATTCTAGAGAAGTGCTTGCAGAACCGCAGTGGAGACAGTGGAGGATGAACCACATCTACTGCCAGCTAATTAGGGTTTGTTTGTATTTGTCACAATCAGGATGATCAAATATAACACTGAAGGTTATAGTCAGGTCAGTACTATGTGTTTAAGAACACACTGCTGAATGCTCCTGAACTGGAGTTCAGGACATGACACCTCTGTCGAGCACTGCACAGAATGCTCCATTAGTTGTTTCGGTAACTAATCAGATCAGTTAGAAATATAATATTCTTTGTGTTCAGATCACCATTAAACAGCATGTTGTGACATACAACAATATGTATGTACCCGTTTGTTGGGGGACGTATTCCCAAGAGAACACCAAGCATGTCGAAAAGATGTCCTCACAATGTTGTTGAATCTTTACATAAACACAAAAGAAGTAGTTCAGCAGATTGTATAGCTGTCGTATGTCAACTCTATGGGTTTGTCTTAAAACAATAAATAAAGGGAGCCACAGTCTGTGGCTCCTCTTCTTCTTTTTTGGCTCTTTTTTTAATTTTTTGGTCCAGAATCTGCCATTTGTCTCTCTCTCTCTCTCTCTCTCTCTCTGTCTCTCCCTCCCCCTCCCTCTCTCTCTCTCTCTCTCTCTCTCTCTCTCTCTCTCTCTCTCTCTCTCTCTCTCTCTCTCTCTCTCTCTCTCTCTCCCTGCTGTCATTCAGCTCCTCATCACCACCACGAGTGTCCAGGCTTCTTCTACAGTCGGCTTCATATCGGGAGTCCCTGATTGGACGGCCTCCCCTGCGTGATCCACTCTCAGGTCCGAGAGCCAAAGTCTAATCTTTCGGTTGACAATAAAATTTCAAACGTTCGCTTTCTCTTTCGTTTCCCTGATTATCCTCCCGTGATTGGAGCGAGTGTTGACTCCAACACACAGTGGATGAAAGTGAAGGGGGCCATCAAACAGCCTTGTACTTTAAACCCTTCGGAAACCAGCACCGCCACGTTCCGGCGGTCTCAGTGCAACAGTGAAAACAAGAATAGCAGATTTCTCACCAAAGGCAGCGTGTTACATCATCCCCCCTTTTTTTGTTCTTTTTTTTTTCGTGCTATGGCATCCAGACCGGAGCCATAAATCCAGTCACTCACAGGCCTGACAGATCAAGGCCCAACAGTGTGAAATGTGTCAGCCATTTTGGCTCTGTTAGAGCTGGTGGCACGCAGAGAAACTGCTCATTAGAAGGCGAGAGTGACAGAGCCTCTCTCCCCTCGACCAGACCTCACCCGAGCAGAGGGGAGAGCAGAGGGAGGAGGAGGAGAGGCAGATGGCGGTGGCGAAAGAAAGAAGAGAGAGACAAGGCAGGAGCGGGAAACAAGGCTGGAGGGAGAGTGAAAGACGAAAGAGAGGAGAGATGGGAGTGAGTGAAATCTACAGTGGGAGAGGGAGGTGTGGAGAAAGAGAGGGCAAGGGGGAGAGAGGAAAAACGTGCTGGCGGATATCATTAGAGTTGGACGAAAAGGCTGTTTAACGAGCAAACTCCCAGCACCCATCCGTTCTCAGCGGCGCCTGCTGGCTCGAGGCCCCCAGGTTCTGGCTCCCCAGCAAGGACTCTGGCCTGTTCCATCATCTCGGCACATAGGGGGGGGAGCAGAGGACGGAGATTTATTCTCTCTGAGTACCTGTAGAGCAACCAGCGGGGACATATGCACAGGCTTTAAAACACCCGGAGAAGCATTAATTCAGGATCTGAGTCCCATCCATCGCCTCAGCCTCAGGGAAGAAAGGTTTACCTTGAGTGCTCGCTTTTTTTTTTTCTCTCTCTCCTCCTGCTATCAGAGGTGTAATTGACTCTGCCTGACACGAAAACATTGTGGTAATAATCCTCTTGATGTTGAGTGGCAGAGCTCACCGCTGCGCAAGGTGCTGGGAACAGTCGCCGGGCGGCTGCTGGCTGGAGGATCTCCACCGTCGCCAGTGTTCAACTGCATGAGCGCCATTGGAGGTGGAGGGGGGGGCGACTTGAAAACAGACTTTGAAGAAGTGCCATTTCAATATTTGTATCCGCCATTTGAAGGAATTGGACGAGGTTACGATCCAAAGTTGGATAGGTTACAGTTGGTTTCACCGATATCAGAAGTGGAATTATATGAGAGATAAACACGTGTTAGTGTAATTCAATTATCATCAGTGCCATTATCAAATATGATTATGCAAATTAGACCATTTTAAAACCGAAAAAAAAAAATATATTTGTGAAGAAGATTCTTGTGTTTTAAAAAAGCAAAAGTTGTTTTCATCAATTAAAAATAATGTTAATTATTCAAATATGGATGAATAAACCAGGACACCGGCTCCTCCGTCTAAACATGCAACTGGAAATCAGCTGTGTTGTTTATTTATATAAAACAAAGCTGGAGAGATGAAGCCCCTTGAACAGTGTCTGTTGGAGATGAACCCAGAGCCGGAGTTCAGGTGGACGTCAGCTCGATCTGCACTGAATAAACAACACAACCACGGTTGATAAGAGTGCTTAACCATGAGGCAGCACGAGAGCACACGGGCGCCTCCACTTACTGACACATGTAGAGATAATGATACACAGAGACACACGGCCCACGGAGCTCCGTGTCGAGCCTCGCCAAACTCAGCAACACCGGGCGCTTTGAAAGGGTTTTCATATCACTCATATTGACAGGATCAATGCGAACAAGGATGAAGGGGGAGAGAGAGAGAGATGAAGAGGGTTGGACAGGGTGGGATATAGATGAAAGACAAAAGGAGGACAAAAAAGAGACGAGATCAAAAAAACAGAAGGAGAGAAAAGTTGAATAAAAGTAACGAAAGCGAGAGAATAGACGAAGTGGAGGGGTGCAGAGCTGAGGAAGACTGAGAAATCAAACGAGATAAGAGGAGAGATAAGACGCGGGGAGAAGACGAGGAACACATAAAAACAGCGTGAGAAACGAGAAGACAGAGGGAACATTTTCTTTGTCAAAGTGCTAAAGCTTAGCATAAGAAAGGCGTATTGCTCCCTCCTCCTCCTCCCTTCCGACAATAAAAGAAGAAGAAAAACAGATAACCCTCGCTGCTCTTGACATTGGGAACCCTCGGTACTTGACACTGTGATACTGTGTCAAGTACGTATGCACACACACACACACTGACAAACACCCCCAGTGTGTGGCCAGCGCCCGCTATCTGAGCACCAGTGCTCATTCTGACACTCCAAAGGGGCTCAGTGTATGCACTGTCTAAGATGTTTAATTCATACAGCCGCCTGCTTGTGCTTGACATGAATGTGTGATGGGAGAAGATGGGGAACGCGGAGAGTTGTGTGCAGCGACTAGGCGGAGGATGATGCAGAAACACAAGAGAAGGAGGCAACATAGAAATGAAGGATGGAAATGCTGTGAAGCATCTGAAGCCATGAAGGAAGGAAGGATATCTACCTGTAGCAGTAAACATAGCAGCAGGAAGAAAAAAAAACAAACTGTCAGGCAATAAAATGAGACCAGAGTGAGACGGGGAGAAATGATGAGACTGAACATGTTTCAGATGCTGGCACACACGGAAAGAGTGATGGATAGAAATAGGGCAGCTAAACCGAAGGAGAGAAAAAAAAGGGACAGGGCAAACTGAGAAAACACAGACACACACACACACACTCACACACGTATACTCACACACACACACACAGAGGGACACAAAACTCATCCAGGCGGGCGGTTAGAGCCCAGAGTGCTGAAAGTGTGTGTTGCAGGTCTCAGGAGACGCAGGCAGGGGACTGAGTGCTAGCGATTTTCTGTCATATCTCTCTTTCTCTTCATCCCTCACACCTATTATCCACCTCCTCCTCCTCCTCCTCCTCCTCCTCCTCCTCCCTCGCCCCACCTCTCCACCGCATCTTGGAAGGCACTCTTGTTGCGGAACTTGTCGGCGTTCAAATTTCAATTCATCCGAAGATTGATTTCATTTAATGGCGACTGTGCCGTTTGTGTAATTAGCTTCTCAACATTAAGACCATCAGGATACGACCTGTTGCTTCTTGTTCACAGCGAGACACTGAAACCTGTCGTCCCCTCCTGTTGCAGCTCCAGAAGTTACCACATAAGGTAAAAGTAAGAAAAGTTGTTGTTGATACCTCAATAAAGAGACATTTATAGAATCTGGAGACACTGACTGTCAGCCCGTCAGTGATATCGTCAGAACCAGGCAAGATGAAGAACTTTAAAGGGCAGTGCAGTTGAGATGGGAATGGAGGCTTCATTCCAACATGGTTGAGGTCCAAGACCGTGTGCCAGAAGAACGGTGGTAAGAAGTAGAAGAGGAGCCATTAGCTTCTGGCCCCTGCTGTCTTTGTTATAAATCAGGGATCATATCCCCGTCCACTCTAAGATATTAGGTGACTGCGGGGTTTTCATTTGTAAAATGAATATTGCAGTATTTCTGCATGAGTAGTGAAGATCGCGATACTTCTTCCACAAGTGCAACCTTCATTTAAAGTTGTTTTACTTTCCATTATGCACATTTATTTACCATTAACCTATGTTTTATTAAACTTTATTGAATGCTGTTACCTTTTACTTACAGCATAATGTGGCATATGTATAGAACATTTATAAAACAGTGTCCTGATACAGAAGAAAAGATGGTGGATGAAAGAAACCCGGACGGAGAAACAGGAGTTACTGTGTTTTGCTGATGCATCACTGTGGATACATCGATATGTGTGCATGTGAGTGGTTTCCAGCTGTGACTTACAGCTTCTCCTGCAGAAACCCGATAGAAAGCTGTTGAGGGTGAGCTGCCAGACCAGCGACTTCCCAGCACTTCATCTAGAATCCCTGCCACATCTGTCAGGTAATTTTCATTGCAACCCAAGTCAACATCTGGAAGCGCTCATAAGAAGATGAGTAGATGAGAACACACGCACAGCCTTCGGTCCTCGGTGTTGGTGAGTGTAACATCCATCGAATAACCACAAGAATAAACAGAGCAGACCTTGTACATGAAGATTAATCTGTTTATTATATATATATTCACCATGATATCAATATCACCATTAATATCCATCATTAGGCACCTCATATGTAGATAGACGGGGAGTAGAGACTTAGTGTGCATGCCTGGTTGGTCACAAGAACAGAAGAATCAAAACATGCCGTCACCATGGCAAACAAACAAACAAACAAACCAAAAAAAACCTCAGATTTGTTTGTCTTCTTAGATTGTGTTTGAGTTGTTGCTTACATGTTTGCCTCCACATCTGTATATGCACAACCGACGTCAAATGAGCGTTTCCTGCCGCGTTCTCACGACATCTGTGGGCATGTAGTGTCCCAGCGTGTGTGCTTGTGTGTGTGCGTGTGTGTGTTCTGCACACAAAGCCTGGGTTTTGTGCACGTGCATGCCAGCATGTGTGAAGGCTCTTGTGCAACATCGTTGTGTGAGGTTTGGTCTGGCGGGACTACCTTGTGTAACACGGCATTGTGTTTCAGCATCTGTGGGCTGGTGCCAAACCCCTCACAGGTACTGGGAGACTACATAGGCCAGTTGGGGCAAGTTCTCGGACACCTTGGCACCGCTTCTGGATCACGAGCTGGTTATACCTGGATATGAGAGCCAAATATACAGTGGAAAGTTTCCCTCGTGCTATTGGAGGAAAATCTATTCCCTCGCTCCCCCCCTGCTACTAGGATACAAACATTATGTAGAGCAACAGTAAAGAATCAATACTTTAATGCCAACACCCAAGGTTATGAGGGTGGTGCTACTTGGGATATGGATCAGTAAAACACACTGCTACATTTGTCATGTAGTGGACGACCAGTCAGCATACTTCAGTCTTCACTTAGTCTGCATGGAAATGGATTTTAGTTGCTTTTAATGCTAAAGGAATAGACTTTGTCACAAAATAAGGTTACAGTAATTCTTTACAGTCACTTTAAAGTGCAGAAACGCAACAGAGTTACTTACTTTCATACAAGGCCGCCACGAAAACATGATGAAATTCAATGCAAGTGGATCATATACTGGACGAGGAGTCAGCCTTGCACTTCCGTTCCACCAGACTTAAATCACCGACCGTATCTGCATCTGACCTCATCTGAACCACTTAGAGAAATAGCTTGACTGCTTTTTTTGTTGAGTAAGATAACAAGTCTACAGCGAGCAGCAGGTTAGCTTAGCTTAGCTTAGCAGAAAAACAGGGGAAGAGTTAGCCTGGCTCCGTTTGAGGCTACGTCCACACGGAAGCATTTCCATTTTAAGAAACAGACTTTTAAATCTTTTTGTGAAATATTATCTGTCCATATTATCAGGTCTGAAAACAGATATCACAGGATTATTCACACACACATCTAGCAGTGTGATAGCATCTACTAGCATGACAGCTGCTAGCTTACGCAACAAGATCGATGCCTGTTTGTTTTCCATGTTGAATTAACTGAATTGGTAGTCACCTAGCAGCACCTACAGGGCCGTTTAATCCGTATAAAAGCATAAATTGAAAATAAAACATACAACATGTTAATAGATGAGCTTCATGGGTGCTGATAGGGGGATTGTCCTAACTTTGGACGGAAGGAATGCTAGCAACTTTCCCCTGTTTCTATTCCTTATGCTAAGCTAAGCTAAGCTAAGCTAACCATCTAAGCTATATGTTCCTATTTAAGGGACGAAGCAAGACTCCATCTTCTTTAGAAAGAGATGAATTAACATGTCCAAACTGTTCCTGTAATACTTGTTTCTTTAACAGTACATTAGTTGAGACAGGTGCTCCTGCCGATGGTCATTTGCATAAATGAAACCAGATTTAATACTTATCAACCTATTACAACTGCATCTCTTCCATTTACCGTATGAACATCTTCCAATCTGAAATCAAAGAGCGGAGAACTCTAAAGGTAACGGAAGCTCCAACCCTCCCCTTCCTCCTGTGGCCTTGACAGACATGGACACGGCATCTCCACCCAACTGTGAAATAGCCACTTGTATTTTAGCCCGAACAACTCCATTCCTATGTGACTGTCAGCATGGCAGCAAGCCTTCCCTTCCTACCCCCAAAACACACACACACACACGCGCGCACACACGCACACACACAGACACACACTTCGAGGCTTTTGTAATCCTGGAGGACTGACTGTATGTCCTGAAGAACTAATCAATAC
Source organism: Macroramphosus scolopax (assembly GCA_901007825.1). NCBI lineage: Eukaryota > Metazoa > Chordata > Actinopteri > Syngnathiformes > Centriscidae > Macroramphosus > Macroramphosus scolopax. The sequence goes on along the minus strand of CAAKHC010013704.1, from coordinate 33,641 downwards.
AATTCAATCTGCTTGCAGGTTTTCGCTGCATTAGGCTACGGCCGCTATCTAAACAATGAATGGCTGGACACAGAGGGGCCCGTGAACAAATGCGATCCCATTAAAGCGCAATGGCTCTCAGGGGCCAACTGCCCCCTTTTCTTTTCTTTTTTTCTTCCCCCTCTCCAGCCACAGTAGCAATTTTATGCTCTTCTGATTGACAGCTCCCATCCACAGGAGGAAACTTGTAACCGTGACAACGGACCATCTTACACAACTGTGGATATGAGCTTTTTTTGATAAATACCACCCCGGCACACTGAAATTACAGGCTGATATTTAGAGGTCAATACACTAGCTAAACGATTCTATAATGTATTTACATCACATACAGACGCAGAGGAGTAAATGGAAACGATCCAAAAAAACATCTGTTTTGTTTCCTGACAGACCCATGTGCTTTTTAAGTGCAGATAACATACCCTATAATATCAACAGTGAGTGGCCATTATTCACATTGACAGCAGAGATTAGAGCTTCTCATCAGGGATAAATGGGATACACTGCATCTCCCTAATAGACTGACAGACAACATTTCAATGATGAGCCTTTGCGCACAGCTTGTCTCCTTTCTACACTATTTTCAATATATCTCATCTAAAAATAGTTTGAAGCGGGCGAGATGGAAAGCAGACAAAGCAATAAAGCCTGCGATACAGAGGGGGGAAATGAAAAAGGCTCTTCTTTTCTTATCTGTGATGTCTTTTCTTCTTCATTCCTCTCCTCGTTAGCAGTAAAGAATTCCAAGGCAGAGCATCTATTGGTTCACAAGCCCTCTTTTGCTGTGGCCGCTCCCTTTCTCTTATAGCCAGCTACTTCGGGTTGCCAAATCAGTTTACCTACCAGCACAGTGCTTTTAGGGACACCGAGGGAATTTCCTTCTCACAGCTCATCTCTCTATTTCTTCATCTGTTTCAGATTGCTTTTTTTTTTTAAAATGATCTTGTTCTTGCTCGAAAGCCAACTAAACCGGGCCTTGTTTTGTCAGCCAGCGTCAGAGTATATTTTCCACGACTAAGTGTCAGTTCACACTACAGTTCTTCCAGGCTATCCTATGAGAGGGATCCACATCACTGAGAGGACGGAACGAGAGGACACGATGACGGACGAATGGGCACTTCACCAGGGCTTTGTTGAACACTGTTTACAGGATATGCACAGGATGAGAGGGGAGCACACCGCTATGCAAAATGTGTCACCCTCTTGTGGTTATAATTTGTGAATATATAAGGAGGAAGAATGACGGAATTACATCGCTACTACATAAGTCCTCGGTAGGGCAGCTTCAAGAGCACTCAGGGGAGAAACGGACCCTTCTTTAAGTCTGAAGATTATAGATGTTGGTGGTTACTGTGAGAGTAGGTGTGCGGTGTCATCCAATCACGCTCCCACAATTACTGCAGACGTTATCATTGTGTTTAAAGGAGGAAAAACAGCCATGCTCCTGTTGTCCAGTGTTGGATTTGGGGTAGAAGGGTGTTTGGGGGGCTTGGCTGTCGGCCTAGCGCTGGAGGGGAGAGGAAATTGAAGGGATGTCTGAGAGGAGTGTAGGAGTTATAGCATGAGAGGTCTGGCAGGGTTTTCGCTGCAAAGGTCAGTAATGACTAAAGATGGGACGCAAGTCATGGAAAGTATTGGTCAGATTCCAGGAAGCTGGGGAGAATTGTTTTGGACTGAAAGGAAACAGCCAGTCAGAACTTGTGGGAGCCGCTCAGGAGTGGCTGGGAAGAAGTTTTGTTCCCCGAGTCAGCGTTTGGAGGAGTTGACACGGAGAGCTGCGATTGGTCCAGGAAAAGGTCTCGGGATTACGAACGAGAGGTCTGGATGTATGTTGGCAAGGCGGCGGGCGTCTGTGACTGGGTAGTCCTGCACCATCAGGTTATGGCGAAGACGGAGCACACTCCAGAGAGGCTGCAGGGAACAAAACACAGAGGAGAGGAAGATTTGTAAACAGCTCATATACATACGGCTCGTTGGTGTGAATTGGAGAGCTGTTAGAAAGGTTAAGAAAATAGCAAGAAGAGGGAAAAGCTAAATGAAAACAAAAGGGGAAAAAATAGAAATGATGATCACAGAAGGAGAAGGGAGGGAGTGAAAATGAAACCAAGTGGAGTGACGTAGATGAGAGAGGAAATTAAGAAGTTGAGATCAAACAGGAGAAAAAAAAAAAAGAAAAAAGAAAGGGCCGAGATAACAAGCATGGGCACAGTGAGGCATAAAAATGGATCAGGGAGATGGAATTAGAAAACGGGAGGAGAGAGAGGGGAGATAAGAGAAACAGGATAAAAGCAAGAAGAGAGGGAGAGAAAGGGAGGAGGAAGAATAAAAAGAGGGGAGACGTAATAATAAAATAGCTCGAGAAAATCGATGCAGAGGGCATCATTGTGCTTGCAGGCGCCGCACAGAGGGAGGTGGAGAGCAGCAGTGTGTCCGTCAAACACAAACACACCAGCACATGACGGTGTCAGACACGCACACACACACACACACACACAGAAGTGTTTCAAATGTTAAGTGAAGACAAAGAGGGTGAGTCAGACAGATGAAGCAGAGAGAGACGAGGGACATTTAAAGCTCAGCCAGAGCATGTGATGACAAGGCACAAAGATACATGCCAGCCTCTGACAACAGCTTCTTCATGAGCGTGTGTGTGTGTGTGTGTGTGTGTGTGTGTGTGTGTGTGTATGCAGAGCTCAGTGCAAGGAGACGGATCTCTAATATATATTTTTCTATTCAGCTGCAGGAGCTGAAACTCCGGGCATAGAGCAAACACAGATGAGAATTGATGTTAGCACTTTGCAACTCTGGGCTATAGAAAAACACAAATCTGCAATCCCATTACCAGATAGAAGAGAAGTCTGTCCTTATTCCACCATGTCAAAGTGCTCCATTATGAGTGAAACTCCGACGTTACAGCTTGTTGAGGTGTAACTTGTATCACAAGATATATGTTAAGGGGGATGAATGAAGCAGACATGAGGAAGGAGCATCCATCCTGGACTAATCATCTGGTGACCTTGGATACGAGATGGACCACCGGACGTGGCTGCCGACGTCGATCATGACAATCATGAATAGATAACTATTGTGATTCCCTGCAGGAGCGCTGAGTGCCAGAAGAAGCTTCCCCCCTCGCTTAAAATATGCACCCGGTCTATTTCTGTCGTCAACTGCGTCAATCTGCAGATCAGGTGAAACAGATTGAACAACAGATTTAAACTTTAACAAGTCTATGGAGTTTTGTATATCGTTGTATCTAATGAAGTGTGTTTAAAATATCTACTCTCAACCTTGAATTACCGTAAACGTAGTCGAGTAATAAGTACAATATTTTATAGTTGTGGACGGGAAGTAAAAAGATAATACTCCAAAAGAGGTATTGTATTAACAGTATGTGAGCATGACTCAATTACACACACACACACTATCATCATTGTTATTTATAAACACTGCAATGCATCAAACTATTTCTGCTCAAACAATGTAAACAGCCCCCCCACCACACACACACACACACATACATCCAAACACACACACACACACACACACACACATACACACACAATCTCTCTCTCTCCTTGTTAGCTGTATTAGTCCCAGGGCTTATCAGTGCAGTAAGACCACACACCACAAAAGGCTGAAAATTCATTACAGTCGTAGGAGGGCCTTGACAAGCTGTCAGCATGTTCGCAAGATTCTTCAAATCCACGCACGCACACACGCTAGCACGCACACACACACGCCAGCACGCACGCACGCCAGCACGCACACATGCATACACGCACCCACGCACAGGCAGCTGTGTTTCCATCACTTCAGAGAACATGAAATCCACTAACATGAGAAACTAGACTTAACATAACCCAGCTACGATTTATCTGAGAATAAACCTAATCAAATCAAATCAAATCAAATTAACCTTAAACCACGTCGTAGTTTGTAGTAATTTACTTAGATTTGAGACGTCCCTTAAACTGTGGAAACACATTTATGTCTCTGCAACATGAGGAATACCTAACACACACACAAGCACGCACGCGCGCACGCATGCACGCACGCACGCGCGCACGCACGCACGCACGCACGCGCGTACGCACGCACGCGCGCACGCACACACAGGGATTTCTTCTTGTCTAAATCTTAATTTCAAGGGTAGTTTGCCTTGTCGCATGCAGACACAAATGGCTTCGTTTACACTGACTGTCAAACAAACACCAGATACTCTGATCTGAATCTTAATTTCATGGGTAGTTTACATCCACACAGACACACAATCACACACACGTGCACACGCATTGTTGTGAGGTGGCGGTGAATGAGAGAGCCGGCCCGAGGTGCACTTCAATGACATACGCTGTATTTCCAATTCAAGTCGGCGTCACTACGTTTCAATGGCTTGCCACTACACACACACACACACACACACACACACACACACACACACGCTTTGAATCTTAATACAGTTTGCTGCCATGGATGCACTTACATTGATGTGAAAACATTTTGGGGCCGATAAAAGAGAATATATCTTCCATAAAATGATGCGAAACAATAACATCACAACCTTTCTGTGAACACATTTTTCCAATCTGGTTGAACAGCTTACAAATAAAGGGAGTATAATCATCCCTCAGAGCTTCAGTCTTCAAGGACAGAGAGGGGCTAAATTACTCTGGAAGTTCTTTTCTTTAACGTAATTACTGTAATCTGCCAAATGTAAATTAAACAGACCAGCATGTAAATGCTTTGCTGACATGAGTACGGTGTGTGTGTGTGCGCCTCCATTTATGGGAGAGAATTACAATTGGAGCATGTTTTTTGGGGTGTGTAATTGCACGTGTGTGTGTGTGTGTGTGTGTGTGTGTGTGTGTGTGTGTGTGTGTGTGTGTGTGAAAGACAAGCAGAGCACACTTTTGTCTCCAGACATTAAACCAATCAATTACAGGTCCTGCTCGTCACGTTTACATCTCAAAGAAAGGCCCAGCTGATCTATTATTAATGTGCTACACCGCAATGTATCCTCTCTCGGTTTTTTGGTGTCATATGTTCACTCGAGCACGTGCACACACACACACAGACACATTATGCTTCTTTAGCCTGCAAACGGCTCCGTCTCCTGTTCCACGTGCACGAGTGATGAATGCGATGTGCCGTTATTTCGCGGATGTGCAGAGATCCACAGATCTCCCTGCGATTCCTCACTCCTGTCTCCGTATCTCGTCGGCCCTCTCTATCTACGTCTCTCACACATGCGTTTGTAATCAGACCGATCTCGCTCGTTGAAAAAAAGAGCACAGCTCAGCGTGCGGCGTTTCATGGATGAAGATGTAGCTGCTCTGATTCTGTCTGTCCGGCTTTGAAGAATCTCTTGGATGTGCTGGATCCAGGCTGTACCTGGAGGTGTTTCCCTGGCAGGGAGATCCTGCCTGCACAGCTGAAGCCTAATAAGGCGTATTGCTGTGTGCTAGTGACCTTCATATTTGTCTGGAAATAATTACAAACAGGTCAGTCAACACTGCTGATGAACTGGTGGCATGTTCCTCCATTACAACGAGAACTGTACTTTATGTTGAGAGGATGCAACAAACATCCTGCTGCTGTTTTACCAAATGTGTGTCAGCCTGTGGCAGAAAATAATCCAACGAATCGTCCTCAACATGGAGTATTGGCTCAGAATAAGAGCATCAGGGTGTGGCTTGTCTGTGAGGCAGAAGGAGCTCTTGTAAGAATGGAATTAAACCATTAAACATGTATTATTGAATTCTTAGCCACTTTGAATATTAAAAAAATTTAAATAGATGAACGAAAAGAGCCAGAACTCCCAACATTTTTTGGCTATTTTCAATTTAAAAAAGTGCTAAACTTGCCCCTGCAAAGACTAAATAATTAGAATTACAGCAATTATATGAATTATTCAATAGAATTATGCAAGACTTTAACTCTGCAGTCATCGGTTAATGATGGTCTCGGTGTGCTGAAGGTTAACTGCTCTAATGGTTTGGCTCTTGTTCTCTCAGATTCTAATAAAAGTGTGCTCGGCGTGGCTGCGGTCTGGACTCCCTTGCCAACAGACCACAATGATGAAGGCCACAGAGTAAACTCGTTGCACTTACAGGAGAAGGCCTGATATTGATTTATGCATTCATTTATTTTAAGTAGTGAGTCAAAAGGCTTCCAGTAGACCACATCGACCACAGGCTAATTAATTGGAGTGAAAATTCCAGTCAGAAAAAGCGCGCATAAAAAGAAAAAAAAAAAAAAACCTTCACGCAGATCCATATTCATAGATGAAGAGTTTGGAGCCTCTTTAGAGCTCCGATACGGTTTAGAAAACCTTATCTCCCGGTTCGTGTTCAAAATAGGTCATCTTATTCTTTGACGCCACGCCTGCTTCTATTCCTGCCCTGATTTCAACAACATAAACAACTGATGAGAAGTCCCCCCCCCCCCCCCCCCCCCCCCCCCCCCCCACCCCCCCCCCACCTCCAC
>CAAKHC010013704.1:0-21471 GCA_901007825.1 Macroramphosus scolopax | reverse complement strand
GTTGTGGGGGGGGGGGGGGGGGGGGCCGGGGGGAAATGGGGGGGGGGGGGGGGGAATCTGTAGGCAACGGAGGAGCCAAATGATGAATATTAAACATCATGTGTGCAGCAGATCTGGAAAAGAAAAGACACTGGAGACCATGGTGAAGTGTTACCTTGGGGGATCCACTGTATGCTTTCATTAGCCGTCCATGCAGCCACATCTGCTGCTGCAACGGAGCACCGTGTCCCAGCATGCTCTCCGGTGTGTCCGGATTACACGCACAGTAGACTACGTATGACAATAGCGTTCGTAACAGGTGCATGTGTGTGCGTGTGTGTGCGTCTCCTCATCTCTGGATAACACAGTGCCTACCTGTGGGTTTATAATACGTCTGGGTCAACAGACATCGGGAACACAGAGGGAGGTTAATGCGAAGCCGTTAGTGTGTCTGCTTCACTGCTGGCGAGCATCAGCGTCGTTCGCCAGATGCATTAGACACACAGTCAGCGCGAGCTGGAAGAACAGCAGAAACAAATCCATTTGGAGTTTGTTTTTTTTGTTTTTTTCCCCAGACATCTGACACACTAGAGATGAGATCTGTTTGGATTGCCTAACACTTGAACAACCTCAATGTCGGGAGTGCTTTTGTATAATGAAGCACTCGCTCTTTTTTTTAAAAACTGGATGTTTTCGACATCATTTTTTGTTGATAAAGTGCAACACATGGACCCACAGCGCAGCCAGTCCACCAGGGATTCTCATGTTGCTGCGGGTGGAGAGTCTGTCCATGCAGTGGCTGTTACACACAAACCAGACCGAAGTTGCTTCTGCATTGAAGGGTCAGACAGACTACATATGAGCTGTGTGCCGCAGTCCACCCGAGTAGATCGGACTCAGCTGCTGCTGCCAAAGTACCGAGTGCAACGTGTGTCTGCTGTTTTTCATGTGAAACTAAGACCAGTCTGAAAGGGAAGAGAGGTACCATTTGCACAAATGATGAATAATCGTCAAAGCCTCTTCGCTCACGCCCCGCAAATAAACCTGTCACCTGTTTTTACCGCCTACTTGACACTGAGTAATCGCACCCTAACATACATCCGCTGTGTTACTGGACGGCTGGGTCGCCTCCTACATGCATCCCGGCCAATCGGAGAAGGAGAGCGTTCGCAGGGAGGGCGCGGGAGGATGAGGAGATACCTGCTCGACACACCGCGGGAAGCATCGGCTTTCTGTGTAAAACAAAAAAAAAAGTTTCCTGAAATAATTTTGCTCGTCTTTTGTTGTTTATATTACCGTTGCAAAATCAGGTGTAAGAACACCTGCTGTGTTCTTATGCACTAACTGCCAAGTAGAGAGATAACGAGGAAGCTCTGGAGAGACAACAACAACATCAGGAGGAAGGAGGAAGGTGCAAAAACAGTGATCCAGACGGAAGGAGAGCAGAGACAAGGGCAGGACGGAAATGTGGATTTAAGTACCGGGAGGAGACGGAGGCAACGTGTGTGTTAGACGAAGCTTCAGAGCAAGAGAACGGACTTAAAATTGAGTTTAAATAACGTGTGCCAGATGGTTACGGTGAGATTTAATAACAAACAAAACACATTCTATGCAAATTGAATCAAAGAAAGTGTTTCAGCATCTATTTAGGAGATAATTCTGTGTCTTGCACAGGAACCCTCCCAAGTGGTGCAATATGTAGTTTAAAATAAACACACTGATACATTTCACACGCACGCACACACAAACACACACACTGGCTGTCTGTTCTAAATGTAAATATGTTTTATTCTCAAGCACCTATTCTATGATATTCCTATAAATCTGTTTATTTTAGGGACACTAAGGGTGCCGCCCGACATCCCGAGGAGACTAAATTACAGTCGTCGTGCTGCAAGGGAAAATCGGAAAAATCTGCTAAAGCGAGCGAGTCTGTGAGGTAGAAGTGGAGCAGGTCACGGTGTAATCTGTAATCTATTTGACTTTTAAATCAGGAATTTGTTGATTATTTGGGCGACTTGGGGGCATCAGAACACGCCACTGATGTCGTGTATGTGACCGCAGGATGGTCAAACATTCACTCTCCTCCTCCTCTTCTGGTCTCAACCGACTCCTGAGGAAGAGCCAGGTCGTCTTTAGGAGCTCTGAGCTCCACTATGAGGTTGCTATCTGATCTATTTACTGCTGGACAAAACAGGTTCCTGATGTTGCCGGAATCCAGATGTGATTATGGAGAGTTACACAAGAGTTAAAAGACACTACAACACAGCATCTCGGGACAACTACCGAAATATTACACAGACCTTTATGAGGGAAATCAGGCAGTGATAATATCTACTAAGCAGGTTATTTTGTAGGATGCTGATCTGACTATAATCGCTGTGTCATATAGATATATGATAACTGCATAGCTGATATGATGAGGAGTCAATTAGGCAAAGTATGCATTTGCATATAAGAACAATATTGGAAATATATCCACATGTGTGATGGTCAGCTGCTCATGAGACATAATGGAGGACGGAGTTTAATTGGTGGAGGCTCGTTATTTGTCCTTCTAATTGTCTTTGGCTTCGTCACTTCCACCAAATGCTTTCACCTAACACGCAGTCTAATAGCTTTAATGATAAACATATTTCAGTGCAGCCCTGATGTGAAGTTTTGTCTGGTGGGGTCTTTAAGGTGTTAAGTTAAAAGGAAACTATGTAGTACAAAAGTACAAAACCGTTCCGAACAAATTGATAAACGTGTCCGAGACCCCGAAATGAAACGAGCTGTTGCGTAATCGTCTTCTCAGACAGGATGAGTGGAAGTGAGTAAGCACAATTGATGACTTGAAGAATATTAATTTGGGGTTTGCTTGAATTTAAAATGCAAACACAAACAAGGATCAATATCCACATCATCAAATATCAAACAAATATTCTCAGCCGTAAGGTGCTTTACTGCCGGTGGTGTGTCAACAGTCATTTGCATACAGGGAGTCGTGGATGCATCCCGGTCGGGCTGCAGCCTCCTTGCACACACATTCGGCGATCCATCTCCAAGTGGGTTTGTTTGTTTGTGTTAATATGTAAATGTGAACATGAATGTGCATGTGCAGGCCCCTGGGTGGTGTATTAAAGGCAGCGAGCTAACAACGTATGCCTGAACGCTTCTGCACATGGATCATCTGTCTCACTCAGAGAGGCACGAGGCACTCAAGCAAAGTCTACCTGACCTACTCTAAAAAAGCAGACAGAAGTAAAGACAACGAAAAAAAAAAAAAAAACCCACCTACATTAAAACAAAAGTGATTTCATTCTTCATTACTGGCGAAGGAGAAAATGAGTTTGTCTTCATGGATCAGCGGTCGCACGGCGAGCAGGTAGTGCACACCTCACTCTGACAACCAAATCACCAGCTCCTGGAATCAAACCAAATAACATCATTCCTACGTTGCACAAGGCCTCTTGCTGGCAGGCTAACTGTGATTCATGTTAGTCAGTTAGAGGGAGTTGACGGACAAATAAGAATTACAACCCTCATCTCTTTATCTCCGTGTTCTCTGCCCGTGTGATTGATGGCTGAGAGCAGCCTTTAATTTGCAGGAAGGGGAATAGACGAGAGTTGCGATGCCTGACACAACTGGAACAAAAGAAGGAGGTATAGCTCATAAGACAGCGAGAGAGAAAAGGAGACGTGGATATCCTTTTGTTAAGTCTCCCGTCAGAGACTGGAAGCCATTTGTTGGCGCAAGAACGCTGCTGTCTGGCTGAACACTCCGATATATGTCGTTTGTCGCTAACTTGGTGGAGTTGAAGTGGTTCCTCATAACCATTTTACATTCTGTCATAATGGCTCACAATTTCCAAGGCTGCCCAGAAGCTGAACTTGTTGCCATGGAGATCGATGCCAAAATCAGCAAGCAAATTCTTCCTTGTATTGTTCATGATAGGCTGATAAAGATCCGGCTCTACTTTAAGGGACTCGCGTTAAACAATGCCAGTGCTTTATACTGATAAGTACTTAGTAAGTGAAAAGTCAATATTGAATCCGTCTGCGGAGACGGCTGGTTGGTCGACTGCTTCGTCTGGAACACGAGGCAATAATATCAATGCTAATAAAGGTGGACTAAAGTAAGTATTTCATCATCATTTTATTGTGACGCTTCTTTCTTTATCGTCTTTTTATCCTGCATGTTCTTGCTTGTAATGTTTCCTGTGCTCCTCGTGATGAATGTATAAATACCTTCGCCTTGTCTCACCTCGTCCTCAGCTGCTCTCGTCCATGTCAGTCCCCGTCCTAACATACCTCAAATTCTGCAGTTCGTGCTTTTGCCCTTTACTAAACACTTCCTGTTAAAAAAGGGAGTTTTTCCTCCCTGCTGTTGCCAAGCGCCGGCTCACGGGGGGGAATCATCATCGGGTCTGTAAGTTTACAAAGACTTCGGTCTAGACCTGCTGTACGAAAAGTGCCCTGAGATAATTCCTGTTATGATTTAGCGCTATATAATTAAAATTGATCTTTCCCTTCTACATTTTGAAGTTATAGACTGCACTCCGACTGCTGTGTCATCACCCCTACATCATTCCCCTCCTCTCTCTGTGTTTTCCCCTTCCTTCCCCGGGGTCAGCAGTGTGTTTAAAACAAGTTGCCGGCTTGGTAATTACTGTCACAGCCTAAAGATCTTAATCAAGGTGAGGATGTGATAAAAGCTGCGAGCCGAGGTTTAAGGATCATTTAGGCTACGGCGCGCTGCACCACGGCAGGAGAAGATTGGAACACCTGTACGATTACTTACACTTTTTTATAATTATGTACACTTGAAAACGTACACTTTTTTTTTTGGTGTTTTTTTTGTGCAACACACACACAGACACACACAAGCACACGCACACCCACGCCCCCGTAATTACAGAAGCAGCCACTTCTGGCAATTTGGAGGCAGCCAACTAAGGTGTTTACATCATCAAAACGCTGCTGCACTTGCAAGGGGGGAAAGAAGAGAGGAAATTAGTGTCGTTCATCACATGTCAAGATTACGGAGCGCTGACTTCAGTAAACTCTGTTTTTTCATGCGACACTGATGAAGCCCTCTTCAGGTTTAAGTACGGCACGTTGTCATGCGTCGAAAGGCAAAGTGGGGGGAATACTCTCTGCTTCATGACAGGACACACAAAAGGGTTCAGTTTGTTTTACATGACAACTCTGCAAATATAGAAACGCAGGAAAATAAAAGTTTATACCTTCGTCTCTGTGCAGCAGTGTGAAAACACAAAGCAGATGAACTATGCACTTTTGTATATTTACCAGAAACTAAAATGATGCTGTTTACATACAAGAAAATATTATTTTTGCAAATCGTGTATTAAACTGCACTTGACTGATCACTATTTATATTGTCATCCCTGTTATCACTGAAAATCCTGCTTATTTGCTGACCGTGTGAAAAGGAATTGACATAACGATCTTAACTAAATTCTATTAAGTAGCAGCTCTGTGGCTTATAATAATGTATAAATCAATTATAGATGGTTAAATATCCATTATCCTTAAAGCACGTTAAGTCAAAATTGTTTTTTTTATCATGAAGGACCTGATCAATCGTCTCCTCCCTGTCCAATGAGACGCCTTCACACTATCTATACCTAATGATGTCTTATGAGGCACCTGTCAAAGTGACACGGCAGCATCCTTCCCTCTTTGAACAGCCCCAATAATTGCATGCATCTTCTGAAGCTATAGAAAGCAACAATGCAAATTCACTGTGACGTTTACATGTAGGACACATGAGCTGTGCAACAGATCCTAACAGCTGATCTGTACTTTCCCTTTAAAAAGCCTCTTCGCTCGGGTCAAAGCTGCAGCCCGTCGAGACTTGTTCCACTTAAGTCTTTGTGCTGTAAACATTTAGATGTAGTTTATGACCTCAGGAGAGAAATAGACTCAGTTTGCTGCCATGCAAGAGTTACACAAGCTTTCAGCCTAAGTACATTCATTCCCCAGGAGGTGGTAAGCTAATGCCGCACGACAGCGACATTCCGTACGCTCTCTGAGGAATACGCCGGTAAAAATGAGATGCCACGATGATTAATAACCTAGAAAAAAAAAAACATATGCACACATTGGAGTCGAGGTGGCAACAATATGGATGCAGCGAGGCGAACACTGACGTAGTTTAGCCATTTGTCTTCTCTCAGGTGCAGCCATGCACGTGGTGGGGAGGCTTTCTAGAAGTTGTGATTTTGCTAGTTTCAGAATTCATGCAGACCCTCTTCAAAAAAAACCATCTGTACTCAGTGTGTGTGTGCAGATGACTCATTATGTGTGTGCAGGCACATGCCCACGAGTGTGTGTGTGTGTGTGTGTGTTAGTGCCTGCCGGCCTCCTTCACAATTTTTCCATCAGGCTGTGTGCTGTCAAGCAGTGTTGTATAGTGTGGAACCATTCGATCAGTCTCAGGGAATAGAGTGTGTGTCTGCCGCATGGCGGACGGCCACCGCTCTCCTCCCAGGAGCCGGTTCACTTTAATTGAAGCTCCACTGAAACACAAGTCGGCACAGTACAGTAGCTCACACAGCGCGGTTATCTTCAGCATCTCTGTCTGCCATAGAAATGGAATTAGACGGACAGCCACCGGCCTGCAGAGCTGCACAAAGAAATAAATGGGCGTGCACACAAACTTGTGCACGGATGCACATACAGAGAGGCACACACAGAGATAGCGTGATAGAGCGGCTGTGGCTCTCCACCGCTCCCCAAAAAAAATCTCATATTGGTCCGCTGTACATCGAGGTGAGCTATAGCAAAGGAGAGAGAGGGTGAGAGAAGGAGACGATCGGAAAACAGGAGGATCGATAGAAACCGGGTGAGTGATGAGAATGAGAAATGAGCGCAGGAATAGAAGAGGAGCGACCGGGAACTGGAGGAAGGGGAATAAAAACGTATGGATAAGACAAGGAGAAGCAGAGAAAACGAGCAGAGGGGCAGACAGAATATTAATAGTTCCCCTCTTTGTGGTTTCAGGTGTACTTCCTTGTTCTAACTGGGTTAAGGCTGAAGGTTAAGAGCTAATCACTGTTTCAGTCTATTATACATAATTGAATAAATGAACCGATTGTCAGGAAGCAGTTTGAACCAGATCTTTGACTTCCTGTCCAGGCAGGACTTATTATACGTCCACACAGGGAGCAGTGACACCGTCAGAACTGGCTGTGATGCCAACAACACTGCCAAAGAAATGGATGCTCCTTCCTTGCTGACACTAAAGACAAATTCACCATTGTTATTTTGCATGCTATCACTAAAGGCAATAAGCAATTCCTTTGTATTTAAATATATATATCATGTCGCTTTAATGTCCATAATAAATCATATATGATCAGAAACTCTGCCACAAGAATGATGAATCTCTGCTCTTTTGTTTTTTTTTGGGACCTATTGTTTGGCAGGAAGCTCTTCTAAATCCTGCTTGGCTGCAGGGAAAAAACTGAGTCATAGCTCATTACCGTCCACTCGCCCGGAGGTCATGCACCTCCTATGGCCGCCGAGCTGCGCCCCCGACGAGCGACACACATTGGTTTCACATAGAAAATGAATGACTTTTTTTGTTCGCTCTGACGCTATCAGCAGTCCCGGTTTGAATGTATAATTATACGCCTCAGAGTGATGACCTGGGCTCGCTAATAATTTATGAAAAGGATGATAATTAGAAAGAATAATGAGGAGCAGGATCCTACAAAAGCATATAGCGGCAGGCGCCGGTGTTCTCTTTTGAGCCCTATATTTGTTTACATTGATGCAAGTTAAAAGGATGCTGAATACCCTATTAGCGGTTTCTGTCTACATTACACCAATGCATGTACAAACAACAGTCCTCGGGAAGTGTTAGTCATATTGAAACGTGTGTTTAGACTCGACTGAGCTATGACACAGACACGCCTCACCTCCGACACTCTCACACTCTGCCAGGGTGACTCTTTGGCTTTGTCCTGCTGAATATCCATTTATTTAACAGCCCATCACCTTTTTTTTCCTTCCTGATAGTTAAAAATGAACCCGGAATAATTAGTTAAATTAACAAGGAGCACAAGTGAATATTTCACTCCCTCACTCGCCCCTGTAATTTCAATCCAATGGGGCTTTATCGACACATAAAACGCAGACAGCTAGTACGTATAATAAGTAGCTTGGCCGGAAACAAATTAAATTAACAAATCATCATTCAATCAAAATCAGCTATTAAAAGAAAAGTGTACCGTCAGATTGTGATTCAAGGGCGTTTGGGAAGCGTATAAAAGATGCCTGTCACGACCGGCTCGGTGACGCTGAGCGCATGTGACGGATGCTGATGACTTCAAATGAGACACATATTTGTGGTTTCTTCTGCGCTCTGTTTTTTAAAGTTTGATTTGAATAAATAGTTCGTCGTGTATTTCTAGACAACAATCAAGCAGGAGCAAAGGAGCGATCAAAGAGGACGAGGTTGTGTTCCATCCGTTCTGACTAACAGCATCACAGTCAAAGACGGATGAAAGTGGTGGGATCACTCATGTTGCCACGGAGACGCCACCGGAACAACGTGACACCCATTGAGGTTAAATCAGTTACTTTGTAAAGTAACAGAAAGAAGATAAGGGCTTTAATAATGAGTGAAACTGACTATTTCTATCGTCTGCAGATTAATTTCCCTTCATTGTTTTGTCTATAAAGTGTCAGAAAACAAGGTGACAACCGTTTTGTCCCCCGATCATCCAGTTTACAGCGATTACAAACACAAGCAGCTGTTCTTCTCCCTCTTTTATGCAGGTGCATACTTAAGAGGTGAGTGAAACAAGACCTCACCTTGTGGCTCAATCAGTTCATGGTGTGCAGCCCTCAGACATCTGCGATGCCGTTTGATTTCACACTTACTATTGCAATACGATAATAAGAAGCGCTGAATTATCAATTATTAATTAGCTTCCAAACCCTCTGGCGTTCTCCGTGTTCCGCACCACGATTCCGCATGCCAAGGTCACATGGTACCGAGCAGTAGTAACATTTCGACGGTGCAGAGATCACCCTTCCCCCAATTTAAAATTTCACATTGTTGGCTAATGTATTCCCACCATTAGGACTGGCATAATGAGCAGCAGGATACTGCTTAGCATGCAGTAAACATCTGCCAGGCCTCAAATCATATTTCACTCTTGCTCTGCCGTCAGCAGCTCTTACTGAGATTGGTGTAAGAGTTGTGGTCTAGAAGACAGGCGGAGCATGAGGGGCTATTTGTATTCTGCTAATCCTCCGGTACAGTACTGCAGAGGCTAATGGGGGTTAACAGGACTTTCACTTAAACACACGCTGAGCTCCCAGCTCTCAGAGAGTTTCTTAGAGGCCAGAGGAAGGTGTGTCTCCAGATACAAATCCCTTCATCGACCTGCTCACCCGAGACTGCCTTGGCTCTCTCACGGGGTTACGAAGGCAGAGTGCTGGATGCAGGAGGAGATGGTAGATGGGAGGAGTGTGGACGATAGTGAGTGACATTGCAGTGGTGGCGAAAGGTTGCAAGTGGAAAGCTGTGTGATGGTGTTACACACACACACACGCACACACACACACACACACACACACACACACACACACACACACTAACTTGCTAAGTGTGTTACCTCATTGTGCTGATACCTTAAAACTGTATCCATCCATCCATCCATCCATCCATCCATCCATCCATCCATCCATCCATCCATCCATCCATCCAGCCAACACACTCATAAATATGGAGCGACTTACAGTCTCCATGTCAGTTAACCTGCATATCTTTAGACGGAAGTGACCAAGACAGTTAATAAACCTGCATCTTACATTGATTTTAGCGAGGATACAACCTCCTCTTGTGCAAAGAGTAGACTTAAAAACAAGATATACTCCATTGAAACGCCTCCCTGCTGTATCTGCATTTGTATGAATAGAGGAGGACATCCTTGCTTTAAATCATATATTAGTCTTACATTTGCATATTCCATTTACTGATCATGCAGCAGCTTTGCATTATGTATTCATCGGCGTGTAGTGCAGCCAAAAGGCTGTAAAAGAACATTATCTCTGAGAGAACATGAAGTTCCACGACTGTCCCTAATGCCGTCGCCCTCAATCGGCGTATTACTTTCACAGTGTTAACGCTCTCATTATAACTGAGCTTTCTATAAGTGGGATAAGATGGTAGGACTGTAAAATATCATAACGTTTTTGGTAATGTTAGAGCACAATGTTCCTCCAAAAAAAACCTAAAGTCTGTCGTTTCTCTAACGTCTGAATGATCATCTTGGAAGTATAACAAACTGCATAGCAAACTATTCTCCAAATAACAACGTATGAACCTTCATACTGACCACTGAAACACAACACAATTAGTGAATCAATTAACAGCGTCGTCAACTGCTGCCTTTGTGTTTTTATGGAAAACCAGGAACTTGAAGGTTCTTTTTCTCCAAGCAGTGGATACGACCACAAAAGAAAGAGAAGGAGAAGGAAGAGGCTACATCGTACAGTGCTGGAGAGAAGGTGGCACAGTGAGCATGAACACGACGCTCCAAACGGAGGATCAAAGAGCAGGCACTCACTCTGCTGAAGTGTCCTTGAGCCAAACACTCAGTCCTTACAGCTCCTATTCTCCATCTATCTGACCCCTGTACTCTCACCTCGCTGCGCAGTGAAAAGGAAGAACGACTTCCATGAGTACCTGGTCATTCTACGCAGATCCCTACCATCACCTCATAAAATCAGACGATGTCAAGGTTAGATTAGTAGCTTGGAAATGGCTTAGAAGTCAAGTTTCAGTCACAATCTCACACTCGTCTTGGTGAGAGTTGGAGGAAAAGCAACCGGAAGAAAAGCAAATATAATCTGATGACGTCACAAATTGCCAATTAGTGCATGACGTCATTTTGTGTGGAAGCAACACACGAGTTTACACTGAAGTTAGAGTGAGTGAATATTTCTTAAACGTGTTTTCTCTCCTGATGTGTGACGTTAGGTTGTGTTTCTTTATAAGTGGGTCGATGCCGCTGTCAGCGTTGAGCCACCATGTGAGAAGTTTCATTCTGTCACTTTGTGTTTCCTTTTTAATTATTTTCCGCGCTGCGCTCGTTCGGCGTGCCGGCACGGCGGCAAGCGGCTAATTAGCATGCTTCGTTAGCGCGTTGTGCGGTGCTACGAGTACAGAAATAGCTTTGTAGTGGCGGTGTTTCCCGGGCCTGCAGCGCCGCACCGCGCCGGCAGGTGATGGGTGAAGATGAAGCTTCCCAGGTTTTAATTTAATGTATTAGTGTATTATTAATTTAAAAACATTATTTTGCATTAGATAGTTCAGCTTACAAATTACGAGTGGTGCAACTCCCCCACGTAATTTTCCGCCCATGCGTGACGCTTTCAGGGGTGATATAAAGGGAAAGGTCACACTTTCAAAAAATATAACCTCCACCACGGAGAAGAGGATGAGTGCTTCAAACCCCTCCGACACGTTGTGTCTCCCGGCCTCGGGAGAGTCAACATATTCGTACTGTTTGCCCGCTCCGCCGGGCTCCGCGGTTCTCTCTTTTTCAATAAGTCAGAGTTAATGCATTTTTTGGTACTTTTATATAAAATCTGACTCTAGCTGGGTACACGCATCCACAGAAACAGCAAGGGATCTGTGCTCAATATCTTTGTCAGATAGTATTGTAATTGTGTGGGGCTAAGGTGGCAGGAGCAGAGCCACTTGGTTTGGATATTGCCTGGTTAGATTTCCCTTGAGCCTGATGCAGTGTTGGTCTCTCCAGGTCTCTCTCTCTCTCTCTCTCTCTCTCTCTCTCATCTGTCTGTCCCATCCTTGCTCCTCAGCTGTCTCTCTGACTCTTCGCTCACCCGCTGCAACCTGGCAGGAATAAATCCTGTCTCACAGTCTTGCACATTGGACAGAAGATTTTAAAACACAGGCAAACATCTGCATCGACATTTGTTCAGAGGGATACACAGGGAACACATGCATGATCAGGAAATAGAGTTAGTGCCTTTTAAGTGTTTGATGCGATGTTGTTAGAGCAACTGTTATGTGCAGACGGTCACAGGGTGTCTTTGCATCCACTGCAGTACTGTGATTGGTTGGGACAATCCCTAACCAATAAACCTAAACACTGAACCCCAGAGTGTCTGTCAGTGGAAGGTACATGATTGATTTTGGAACACAGGTAACATCCTGGACATGCATTTTCAAACAATTGCAGGACATCTTAGAGGGCTCGTTTCCAATTCCGCCAATGAGACCAGATGGCAACATAAACCAGCCAGAGAGGAGATATAGTAAGAGATGAACATGAACACGGCCAAAGACAAGAAAGGAGATGTTCAGCGTGTGAAGGTTATGAAGCGGGCAGTCGTATCCTGGTTCAGGGATGATCATGTCAGCCTGAAACCACTTAAATCAATCCCCTCTAACACCTTTCTATCTCGCCGTCTTTGTCTGTTTGCCAGCGGATCTCTTTCCCTCTTAACTGTCTCTGTTCTTAGTTCTCTCCCTGCGCCCGGCTGTTCATTTACACTTGGCTGGAAACTGAATGGCTGCTCCTTAATTCTCCCGCTGCAGCCAGGGTGAGCTGGCTCGAGACACAGGGCCATTTTAGGAAACGGGATTACGAAGGGGGGAAAGAGTTCACAGGCGCAGGAGAGGAATAAGGCGGCGAGTGACAGCAAGAGAGAGAAAGCACCCGGAAAGGGGATTATGAAAAAGAGATGGAATGTGTGGGAAGGAGTCTGACACGTCATCTCATGTTCTTTTTGCAGAAGGTGAAAAATGTGCAGAGATGTGAACAGACAGACGGATTGGCTTCAAGTGCCTTCCTCTGTGTACGGTCGGCGCTGTAAATATCGAGGTGATGAATAAGTCAAAGTTGTTGGCGGCTTGTCAGGATTAATCTCTGCAGCTGCATAACTTCATTTTGACAGAGGCCAGTTTTTTTTTTTTTTTAAAAGGCCATTTGCTTACGGGCCTCCGATGACAAAGAGCTAATCTACAAAGTGGCCACCAGTAAAGATAATGTAGCTAATGCATCTTTACGGCGTCTATAAAAAGGTTGCGCATGACGGATGTGATTGAAGTCTTTGCACAGGGGCCGTGCGTACGCATGTGTATCTATATCTATTAATGACAGCCTCGTGTCGTAAAAATGGTCCATCGCGATGAACTTTGAAGCATCTGTGTGACATTTGCCAGGTGTTCCCATGTGGAGGTAAACAAGGATGGATAGCATCCAGAGCCGAACGTCTGATGACGGTGATCCTTCTTGGTGTGAAACAAATAAACGCTTTGTGAAGTGACGAAAAATCCATAAATGTGGAGCCGACTTTTGATGTCTTCCTACTTTTCTCCCGTCCCTTGCAGACACAGATCAGGGTTAACATCCACGTATCTTAGGAACCTTCATTAGACACCATAATGGTCGGGTGATAATATCGCATCCTGCTACCATCAGTAGATAAGCAACTGACAGCGCACATTTTAATTTTGAACAACACACCCCCCTGTAAGCTTCGCCTTCTAATAACCTGGCAAATTATGACTGAGAGATTCATAACCAGATCCTCAGTCCAATACCTTAATTACACCGGCTTTGCTTTTCCATCAACACGCACCCGGAGGACACAGACGAGAGGCAACAAAAGTCTAGGCGGGACTCAGCTGATGCGGTTGGAGAGCCTAAGAATAGCAGCAGTGATGTAGAACACAGCGGATAGCAGGGCCGCTGTTTATTAGATGTGAATGTCATTAAATTTAAGTATTCGCATAAATAAATTTAGAGCTGTCAGGAACATAAAAAAAAAAAAATTTCAGAAGAAGGCACATCACCACAGAGGCAAAGTGCTCTTTAAATCTTGTCTCCATGCAGCACTTGATATTAGATATTCTATCTAATATCCAACTTCTTTTGGCAGATATAAATGTTCACTAATCATTTAAGGGTTCTGTCATTTTCATCTTTTTTTTTGAAAATTCCTTTCCACGATGTACAAGCAGTGAGCTTTCAAAGACCGTGGAAGGAGGCACATCCTGCTAACACATCTTTGTGCTGCGAGGAACAAAATCTGTGTGTTTTTTTTGTATAAAATATGAATACGACCGCCTTCGTTCTGCAACCAGAAAGAGCATTTGATATTCACAACATGGGTTTTTAATGGAATGTTCTCTTCAAGGCACAATATGTTACACAACCGATAAGCTGCTCTAATGTGTACTTTAATATTGATAATGGATCAAATAACTATTTGTGATACGAATGGGATCTCTTACGACCAACTCACAGGGAATTACTGACTTTACATAGAGACTCTGTAGCGACTTTTAGCTCATTGTTTGTTTAGCTTTCGAGTAAAAGATCTTTGATGAACAGTTAACGTCACAGACGGATACGGTTAGCGGCAAACCGGAGCTAATGGAGCATTTAGCTAAAGCCCCAAATATTCTCTACTTCGTCTCCAAGACTTTTTTAGTTGATAATATGTCAGGTTGTTTCTAGTGCCCTCCAGTGGCCAAAGAAAATAAAACTACAAACAAAAGTCCACCGAAATTCCAAATCACTAGCTGTCACTCCAGGCTTGTTAATTGCTGGACTAACATCAAACAGCACATCAAAGTCAATCCTAATTGAACAAAATATTTTTTATCTATGAGTAAATAAATTATGACCGCCGTGCACGTTTACGTGGTTGAGTTCAAAGTTAGATAAAACGTAGATAAAATTGACGTTCCCCCCGAGAGAAGCTTGATATCACTGCATGAATTAGACGCTGAAGTAAACCGGGCCAGAGATCCGAGGCTAACGTTGCTTTTTTTGGGAAACTGAATGCATTCGGCTACGAGTGTGAAAAATAAGAAAACAGAGAGACGTGGTTGTCTGTTACCTTCGTCCAGAGATGTTTGTGCAGTTCATGTGTCGATGCAGAGCAACATTTCCCGTCAGAGGGGAACTGTGACGTAGGCGGTGAACAGACGCAGTGATGAAGTTTCTCATAAACTATCGATATTAACGTGGTCCAGGTCAAACACTTGTTAGGAGATAGTTATACAATTGGCTTCCTAACCTTCCTGCTAGCTCCCATATAACCATGCCGACTGACACGGGAACAAGGAGCCACGATATGGTGGAAGCCTCCTTACTGTGATTATTCAATACCAATAACACCTCTCAGGTATTATTGCAGTAATCAGACACAAGAATGTCCCGTAATAGATAACATAGTGGCTAAATCCTCCACTGGGAGCCGGTTAAACAGCACACTGTGCTGTGTTTGTCAGAGTCAATCCCACGTTAGAGTTAAAGGCGCTCAGAAGTAAACTACTTCCACGTCAGTGTGGTAATGGGCAAAATAAAACTCCGAAGCAAATCAGGATATCTGTGCGAGTATTCTCCGGCCCCCGGGGTGAAATTACACAAATGAAAGAGCGTGCGGCCGCCTTATCTAACTGATGATATGATGTGTGCGTAATGAAAAATAATATATATCCCTCATAAATATCTGCGGGGTAGATTTGGTGCCGTGCGCCCCGAGTGTGCACTGTATCATGACATTGCCGTGCGAGGCTAGTTAATGACGGGCAGAGCAGAGCGAGGCCCGCCTGCTTCATTCGACTTCTTATGGCTACTTTGTGCCCAGTTTATAGCGGCGGCACTTAAAAACACTGACATGCTGTAATTCTGCACTTTCTGCTGCCAAAAGCCGTAACATTGATAGTCCTGTGAAGCTGGAGATGCAAGACGGGGCGTCGGGTGGGAGTGACGGAGGAAAGTTTTTTGATGGAGGGGCATAAAATACGCGGAATATCAAGGAGGCGACAAAAAGGGAGTGTGCGTACACGAGACTACGCGGGTGTAATACTTTTGTTTTACATCCAAATGCCTTTGTTTTGAGTCACTGCCACAGGCGGAACAAATTACTGTGAATGGAACTATTAGTGGAACATGGAGGGTGAAAGGAGGAATTCAAATTAAAGTGTTGCTGGCTGGCCACTTACGTCCTCTCCATCTGCATAATTACGGTTAAGCCAGGAGCCGTGTGTGTGCGTGTGCGCCCGTGTGTGTGTGTGTGTGTGTTTGTGTACTTTTCAACCGAGTACCAGAGGTCACCGAGGTTTCCTTTGATTTGTCAAGGTTACCAACACCAACAGTGCGTTCCCCCCTAATCAGCACACACGGCGATTAATTACAAAAGAGCTCTTGTGTAAATGGGGAACGAGCGAAGTCGGTGCGTCAGCGTAAAGCCAGTCCACACCGGTCTGTGTCTCGTTCCTGAAGGCAATGACTCAATTTGTTGTCACGGGCAGCTGGATCATTAGATGTTGGCCTATAACGATGAGTTGCATGTGCAGATAGGTTTCTATAATACTTAATGTGCTGCCTGTGTGTTTGTGCATGAGGAACCTCCAGTTCTCCACCTATATTCTCTTTTGTTCATGTTCATGCTCAAACCTGCGATATTGTCGATCTCTATACGATGTCAAATCCTACATAAGGTGTAAAAGAAGACCTGATTTCTGTCGGGATGTGAAGAACAATATATACAGTACATGTGCAGCTTTTTTTAACCTTTAATCAACCTTTGCTGATTAGATAAAGGTTAAACAAACATGCACAGATGCAGAGTATCCAACCCCTGAAAAAAAGCAAACACAGGTTCAGTCAAGGCTGTGGCGCTGCTGAGCCCTCAGACGTGGATTAAACCAGCGACGGGGAGGAAGAGGAGTTGTGCTGTGTATTACTGCTACTCCGCCTTGGTAGGAGCAAACATGTCTTCTTCCATCTGCTGACAACTTAATGCTCCACTTCTAATGTAAATCATCCACGGAAATATGAGCACTAACGCATCCTATTGGTTCTTGGCTCTGCTTGACCAGGAGCGACGACAGCGTTGAAATAATTGTCAAAAATTCTGATGAACTATTGATTTTTCATGTCATTTGCTGATTTCAGGTTCAGGATTCTGTCTTGAAGTGATACATTGGATGTTCTGGGTCTTTATATCGCTGGTCAGACTGAATGCATTTATATTATATGGACTTTTTTTAATGATTAAACATGCTTTAATGTTGCTGTCCTGATGAAAAGCCCCAAAAAGTTGCAACTAGTTGCATCAATCATGTGTTTCGTCTTTATTCTAATACAGGCAGGAGATGTTTTGTGTGCAAGAAAATGAATCGTGGTCCTTAAAGTTA
The DNA here is from genome assembly GCA_901007825.1 of Macroramphosus scolopax. Taxonomy (NCBI): domain Eukaryota; kingdom Metazoa; phylum Chordata; class Actinopteri; order Syngnathiformes; family Centriscidae; genus Macroramphosus; species Macroramphosus scolopax. Next base: position 4,283 of record CAAKHC010013704.1, on the reverse strand, counting down.
CTGTAAGAAGGGGAATAGACCTTCTTACCATCTGTGTCTCACCATTACGCTGATGTTCTGTAACCATGTTTGCATTTTTATTTTCCGAAGGAGCTTTACATCGACCGTTAACGTCAACACAGAGTTATAGCGAAGCTTGCGTAAACCAATTTCCTCACGAGGGATCACACACCTGCCACCGCCATCACGCTGCGAGTCAGCAATCAGCACGTTTTGTCTCCGGAATACCACGGGATGGGTGCATCGGTCGTGGGATAAACTTCATTACCTACTGTTTTCTAATTTACATGAATGCAGCTGCAGGTCTAAAACTAACTGAAACAATAAATCAAGCCGGCAGTCGGGAGCTCTGGGCGTCCCTCATTAGCTGCAGCAGCAGTCGCAGCGGCTGGCAGACTGCATGGTGCTGCATGAGGGCCAGGCCATCCCGGGGTCAGTCTGGAGGATAATCAGAAGCTATAATCATATCAGGAATGTCCCCGAAGGGAGGGGAGGAGGAGGGGGGCAGTATCAGTGAGGACGTACATATATAGACCCGAAGAAAGAAAGATTTAAAGAAACCGGGAAGAGCGAGATGAGGTAAACATGAAAAGAAACAGAGATGCCGGAGCAGCTGCTAGATCAAAAACTGCTCTTCTAACAATTACACAGCAATGTGGGAGGAATGGAAGAACAACAGTGGAGTGACAATGAAAGACAGGAGATGCTGACATGTAAATAGATAAAACACACAGAATAGAAGAAGACGAAATCAAGAGAGAGAGAGAGAGAGCTTGGCATTCAAAGCTGGCGTATGAAAGGGGCGGAGGAGCAGATCAATCATGTGGAACAGCAAAAAGACCTTTCAACAAACTGGTGCTGATGTGAGACTCCTTTCTGAGGAGAAAGGGCCCCCGTCTCTAATAACACCCCTCTGTGAACAAGCTAAATCTTAAATGGATGACAAGTTCAGCCGGATCTCCTCTCATGTAGCGAGCACATAATAGGCGGAGGGTTAAAGGCAAAGGGAAGCTGCTACCTGTTCTGGGTAGAGCTTAAAGAAGGGAAGAGGCTAAAGGTATGGAGGTGTGTGTTCGTACGAGCCTCCGAGTGCAGACACAAAGGTATCGTCAACACAGACGACTTGGTTGTCAGAGTTATATCGTGAGCTGAGTTCCACATTTTATATTTCATCCCTCCGGCGGTCCGCGGCGCTAAATATTTATCAAGCAATTAAATGCAAGTTAAAAAGCCTCTGAAGCTTGTTGTGTTAATTCTGTTTCAAAACCCCAAAAGCTTGAACCGATGCCGTTTCACATACATCTGGGAGTAGAACTCTTCTAACACTGAGCTAAGCATCACCGGGTCAATGAATGTTTCACTAGATGCTGATGGTGCCGCAGGGCGTCTTGCAGTTGTTGTTTTTTTTCAGCCACTTATAACAGTGCAAATGTAAAGTTGAAAGCAAACATTACCCACGTATCCTCACAGATACACGCCTTTGTTGTTCTCATCAGGTCTACCATTAAGTGTAATTCAGTGTCTTTTCTCAGTCCATATTTACAATGGTAATTCTTAGGATACCATAAAATTGGACCTGCGGATATTTTGTTTTTCATTTGCATTGTTTTCTCAGGAAACATAACAAAGATAGAAACCATTACTTGATGACCCTGATAGGAGTTCATGGATCGGTCTTGGTTGAGGTCTCTGCTGTCTGAGTTCGCAATGATCAGTAAAGTCAGTATGAATCATGGGAATCTATTGTTGAGTTGCTGCAGTTCGGAGTGACCGGCGTGACATCGCTGATCCACGGCCAAGGCAGGGGCGGCGATAATGATACGAGCAGGGAATCTGTATACATGCTAGGTGCTGTACAACGTCTGGACCGGGGTCAGCAGCAGCCAAAGGGCCAGGAGGGTGTGATGTAATGTTGCTCTGTTGACAACCAAACTTTAAAGTTTAAGAAGCAAACTAGACAAACTGCTTATTCAAGTTCTAGTTCATATTAATATTGTCTCCTAAACTGCTGTATAGTAGCTTCAATTCACTCAATGGTTTCACGACAACAAGCACCAGAAGTTTCACCGACTCATTACAAGCTTGTTTTCCACCTCCGGTCTGAAGTTTTAAAGTCCTAATTACTGACAGTGCAATGAAAAAAAAAAAAAAGGAATAATGGGACAAGAGGCAAACAGATAGGCTGACATTTTGGCAGGCAATCAAGCATTAAAAAAAAGACTAATGGTACCAATTACATCTGACGTCGGGGTGGGCTGATCAGTGATTCTTAAATTGCATTTTGAAGCGAGTCATTGACGGCTATTGGAGAGTACGACAATACAATCACGTTGATAAGAACATAAAGGTTTCATTCACTGAGCCAGCGTTTTTTCCTCACGATTTGCCCGTATATATAGAAACAGATCTTTTCGCTCACATAATGTAAAAGTTGTGATGATAACAGCCTCCGCTCAGAGTCATTAACGGCTCCCCCTCATCCCTCACGTCTGCCCTCAAAGTGAGAGATGTTACAATAATAAAGGATGATCGGGTGCGCTCCTGCGCTTTTGCTAAGTACGTTGCCATAAATCCTCAATACACAAACCATAACTGGCATAATATAACTTGCATCATTTCCTTTTATGCACCCCGTCGTTGCACATGTCCTTGGTAGCCCTTTCTTTCTACTCAACACCCTTCCCTCCCTCAGCCCGTCTTTGTGCACCTACTGATGGAACTGTGCGTTCCGAGGACTGAATATTCTCTCGCTGTTTGTCCCTCTTGCTCCTGGTTTAGATACACAATATACTTTATAAACAGATGCACGATTTCAGTTAATCATCGGATGCTCAACTGTTGATTTGTCACTGTTGATTCACTGTTGATTTGTCGAGTTACCCTCTGAGTCCAGCTTCTCATCGTCGCAAGAGGGGATTAACATTGGAGTTAATGGGCAACCCAAATACTAAAGGGTACCTTCGGCATCGGTATCAGATGTCCAGGACATCTAATCTACCATATAGTACAATGTAGAACCCTTATAATTAGGTTTTAAATCACATAAAAAGCGCATTAAATAAAGGTCGTTGGTCAATCTTTGTAGTAAACGATCATTCATGTGATGAACTTAGATGTGCAAATGTTAAAGTTCTAAGCACAGTCGAGGACTTCCAACACTGAGGACCTTATCAATATGTCATAACATATTGATAACAAATAAAGCCCATTTTATGGACCTGATTATAAATGAGTCTCAGACAGTGAACCTGCTCTCATTCCCCAACTCATCCGATACAGCACCATAATGTTAACACATGATGCCCTGATAATCCATTAAATGATTGGCTCACCATTACATAGCCGGAGCCCTGACAGCACTGCGAGCAGAAGAATTTCACGAGAGACAGTTTTTCTCCTCTCCATTACACGTACGGAGAGTAATTCTGGAGCCATTGCTCGGGCTCGTTTATAGGTTAATGGCTAGTCTCAGAGTACAGTAATTGTCCTATGGCTATTGATCCGGGTTTTTAAGATCATGAGCGAATGCTGGGAAGCCGAATGCTTGTGCGCTCGGGAGTCTAGTTGGTCCGATGCCGTCTGGGCTCCTGGATGTCCGGTGGTGGTCAGGGAGGCTGGAGACGGCATCAGACTGAGTGGAACCAGCCGCGCTGTCAGGCCACTGATAGGATGACTTTTTAATGGCTCCTCATTTCACTAGAAACTAATGAATGTGGCTCTTCACAGTGAAACCGAACCCGACCCCGCTGGTTTAAAGAGAAAACTACACAGCTGTTTTTTTTTCTTTATCTATCTAGTTCAGTTCTTTAAGATGCACGAACTACATTACGTTTGCATGAGTGACGACATCCCGACTCAGATACTATATATTGACATCTTAGGTCTCTGCAAATTTCCCTTTACAGCGTTCACATCACAGGGCACAGGCCACAGTAAACCCCACTGGGCATCTGGCAGCCGAGGTCTCTCAAGGGACTCTGGGAAAAAAGAGCAGCATATCTCATGTGATGTCAGCGGACCTGTCAAAGCAATACGTTTTCCTCTGCAGCGGGTCAGAGGCCGGAGCAATGAGTGTATACACGCACATGACTTGTCACATATGACTAGAGTGCGAGCGCTAAGCCTCGGGCAGCTTCACCTGCACACCTTTTCTTCTCCTCTGCTTTTCTTCCTCATATTGTTTGAGTTGTGGCGGGTGCCTCGTTCCTTCCGTCGGCTTCCTGCGTCCTGTTCCAGTGGCCATGAGAGCATGCACTGGTTGTATTCATGCATCCCTCGCTTCT
>CAAKHC010013703.1:0-32662 GCA_901007825.1 Macroramphosus scolopax | reverse complement strand
TCTGAACTGACTATTTCTCCATTTCATGTTTACAGCTCAGATAGTCTTATTGACAACGCGATAAGGTAAAGCTCCCTCTTCTCTCCTCTTCCTCTCCCTCACTCAACTCACACACAACTTTTAGGTCTGTTTAAACAGACCTCCTTACTTTTTGCTCATCAGCTGAAACATTTAAACAAACTTAATGTGACGCTGCTTAAACCTCTTTGGCGGGCGCTAATCACTTCCTGGTTTGTCTCCCTCCAGTATCGCCATGGCGACCAAGGAGAACATCACATTTCAGCGTGGGATGTTGAAGTCCATTCAGACCAGAGTCACAACTTTGGCCCGTATCCTTTTATCATTTTGCACTTCTTGAAAATGATTTTTCTTCCAGCCTGTCCGACCTCTTCTGATCTCCTTCAGTCCGTCTGCTGGAAGTCTCAGTATTTTATTTGCGTCAGCCGCCCCTGAACTAACATCCGTGCAGAGATAACATAACCTCGCTTCCAGTGTTGGCAGCTCTGACACCATTAAGCTCTATTTATGTTGTGGTAGAAGCCCTGCTGATGTGTTTTCCTTGCTGCTGCCCGTCTCCTACTGGCTGGCAATGCTCATTGTATCTTAATTATTTTTCCTTCACCAGTCTTTCCCACCCCGCAGATCGTTTCCCCACCATCAACGGTCTCATCCAGAAAATCAATTTGCGCAAGAGGCGGGACTCTTTAATTCTAGGCGTGGTGATTGGCGTCTGCACCATACTCCTGTTGCTCTACACTATCCACTGATTCACTGACCAACAGTCCGACGATTCCTCTCCGCGACAATCAAAGGATTTACAGTTTATTCAGATTTAAAGAACTTCTTCCACTTTATCCTCCTAATGCAGTTTACTCCGCCCAAAAAAAACAGGTTGAAAGAAATGATCACATTAAGTCTTAACTCTCAGAGAGTTTATTTATTTTGTGAATTATTAATTTCCATCTGGAAATTTGTATATTGCTGCTTCTATCCTGTTGTAATTTTAGCTCTTTATAAATGTCATCTTTTACTTGGATTGTATAACGGCGGTGTCGTGACTTTTTTATAAAGTTTTTGGCAGCACCGAACGAAATGAAATAAAGGTGATCAGCTCACGTTCCACTCGGTCATGCTCATTCAAGTTTATTTCGCACATGCAAAACTATGGCACAGTAAACCAGTCATACAGTATAAATGTATAAACATCAGAGTGCCAGGAGGAGTGCAAACAGGCGGAACAACTCCATTCATATCTTGCAGTATATGTAAACAGAATGAGGTTTAGAGACCCAGGCGGTTCATTCAGTCGAGTCTGGAAAGGAATCTGGTCAGTTTATCATTGTAGCCCACAAAGCACAATATCACACTACGACTGTGGTAGGACACTTTTGTGATAAACATACATGAGTTGAAAACCCGGATGTAAACAGTGCGTGAAATCAGCGGATTCATGAAGTCTAAAGAAACAGGTCAGGCAGTGGCGGCATTACAGACTAGAGGTGCACTGATGCCTTTTGTGTATTTTGGATAACAAGAGGCTTTGATTTACTCATGTATATGTTTTTTGATGATAACGGCTCGTCATCATGGCATCTACCCAACTAATAATGCAATATGGTTTTCTTTTGATAAGCAGGATGTAGGGTCATCTGTGTGTCAGGCAGACTGTGCAGCCTTCATTTGTTCCTGAGTTTGTGGGGTTGATTGGGATGCCAGAAAAAGGGGAAACAGCACGCAATGTCTTTCCTTTCCTTTCCTTTCTCTCGTCCGTTGCAGAAAAAGCAGTACTTTGGGTACGTCAGTCTTTGCAGCTTGTTTTCAACTCAAATTTGTGCTTTTTCATCTCGAAACACCTCCTCCTCTCCCCTCTGTGCAAATTAGAGATCAGGTGAAGTTAAGAGAAGACTGTGGTGTCACTCCTCCCTTCCCACAGGTCACTTCTGGATCTCTGAGGCATGGAGAAGAGAGACATTATGGTACACAGCTCTACATCGAGTCAGGTGTATGTACGAGCGTCATGTTTCCTTCCATACCTATTGTAAACACTACGAAGATGATGACAGCCACACCCAGCAGCATTGCCATACAGCTGAGCACCATAGACAGACGCCCATACTTCCTAGCTCCTGCAATATCTCCTGTATGGAGAACAGACCTCGACTAAAGGAAAAGGAAAGATCAATATTATTTAAGTGAAACGTGAAGCGAAGCAGCTGCATCAAACTTATTGAGAATACACCTGAATCAAAATGAAGCACAGGCTCAAAATATTGGTCTAAGTTGTGTTATCATGAGAAATTCGATGTAAGACTCACCACATTTGCATACCACAAGGCACAAATGTTGAACGGCACGCCGGGGCAGAGACAGGAAAGAACCGCGAGCCAGAGGTAAGTCGGAGGTTCGGACCCGGGCGGGACGGGGGATGCCAGCGCGCCCAGACTGAGTCGGGATGTGGATTTGGGTGGGGCCGCCAGATGCCCGACGGAGCCCGACTTCAGCGGGGATCTGTGCCCGTTCTGGTCCGCATCCAGGGACCGGATGCTCCCCCTGATGTTGAGGGAGAAGGAGTCGGACTGTTTGACGTTGGTCTGCCCGGTGGGCTCGGTGGACGCGGTACTCAGCAGCTTCTCCGTGTCCTGGAAACTTGTGGGGTTAGAAACCTCTCTGTCGCCGAGGGTGCTTTTCCCAAAGGCAGCATCAGTGTTGATAGCCATCACTGAAAGTTAAGAAATTCTTATTATCTGTCTGGAGAGCTGCTTTCTTGTAGTTGGAGATGATGGGAGCCTTCAGATGTTCTCCATTGCGGGTCCCCAGATTAAATCTTAAAAATGCAAAGAGTCTAATACATTCAAAGCAACCTATTTAATTAGGCAATCTAACTCCATCAAAGCGTCTTACTGGTGAGCGAGATGTTATTGGTGTCTGAGTTCTTCTCCCGTTTAGTTGGCGTTGAGCGTCCTGACGCACGCCTACCATCTCACCCCCCCCCCTCCCCTCCCCTCTATAATGTAGTGAGGTATTACCGTATCTCTTCCATCTCCACAGCGCATCCCCAGTGTCTGAGGCCTTCATATGCACCCGGCGAGGCGGGTGACATCGCAAAAACAACAATTAAACCTTTTGAAGTGAGCAAGCGTGGTGCGTAAAAGCTTCCCATTTACGCGCGGGAGCATCAGGATATAGGATCACAGAAAGTGTCTGAAGCAGATAAGGTACGTATGTACGTATACAGTACAGTGTGAAACATTTAGACAACTACATCTTGCTGACTTGGTTCCTGCTGTAAATGCATGTCCTGTCATATACAACCATAAACAGGGATCCCAGTTTGTCAGGAGCAAGATTAATTAGTTATCGAAGTTTTAACACATTTGTCAATTAATGAATATGGTTGTTAAGCAGTATAGCAATAAGCTGTATAGTGGAGAGAATTTACTTGTATTTTGCATTCAATGGTGCCTCGTGGTGAGTCTGGGTGCCTAAACGGAGCAACAGGTTCCCAAGATATGGCCCACACTTGACCCATGCCCAGGTCATTTCCTTTGGGCAACGTCTGGCACATAACACTTGCCAGTGCTATGACGGGCCCAAACTGTTCCCTAAATGTATCTGGGCGAAGCCGTTCTCTGCCCAGGTCATCATAAAGTGTTTTACCCCGGTACATCACTACCACTGAGTTTCATAAAGATCAGCCTGCTAGTTTTTATATAATCTGGCTTACAGACCGACTAACCAACAAATGCAATGAAAACATAACTTCCTTGGCCCAGGTGAATACATACTCTTTCTATTATTTCAGTCTGAATTTAAATATCTCTCCTGTAGTGCAACCAGACTCCTTGAAGCCCTCAGCCAGGTTTTAATCATCGTATTGCAGTGATTGTAGTGCCATCTAGTGTTGATTTTGAAGAACTGCTTTCAAAAGTGCAGCAACACAGCAGGTTAACCCGATCTAATCTTTCTTAAATTATCTTCCCCTATAATTTCTACAATATGCATTGTACTCCTCTGCAGACTGGTAGCAAATTGTTGCTGAATCTTATATTAAGAAACTTACATGCACTTACTTTGATGAATATTGCATGATAACTGACAACACAAATGTTGCCACCCTAATGTTGCCACCTTAAAACCTGAAAATACAAACATTTATCCCAATCAATAGACACACTTTATTCCCTTTTTTATTATCTCCTGACTTCACCAGTTGCTGTGACGGTTATTGAAGGACTCCTTTGAAACAGCAGGTGTTGCCTTCATGCCAAGATCAGACGGTCGGTGCTTTTTCCCTCTGGTTTCAAAATCAATAGCTTTAAGTCGTTTCATGCCTGACTAAATGTGAGCTTTCTGTCAATTAAACCATTTTAACATGGTGATTAACCTACCAAAGACCAAATATGATCAATTATTCCTGGATGTCAATACATTTCAACAAGTTATCATCTTTATCGATCTTTCTTGTTCCACATTAATAGGATCCCCAGAGACTTGGAAGTTAAAAGGGACGTGTTTCATGCTTCTTTGCATAAATCTCCAGTACTTCTCTGTGTGAGTTTGATATTTTTGGAGTTCAAAATGCTTGCGTGCCTTCAGTGCTGCTCTGTGTCTCATTGTACACAGTGTTCACCTTTTCCCACAACAACAAACCCCAAATCTGAGAGGATAAGTTCTTTATTTCAGAAAGAAAAACAAAAAGGACAAAATCGAAGCAGCTTTATGTCAGACAGACCACATGTGTGATAGATATAGAGTATATCTCGAATATGATTAGCAAAGACATATAAATATATGGTGGCACAAATCTGGCAGGTTATTAATGTCCAGTTTGACTACAAAGTGTGTGCAACGTTGCCTTCCTCTGGCTTCTTCCTACCAGCCCCCATCCGTTTCCTATTCTTGAGTCATCCGGGGCAGGGCTGACCAGAGCAGTTCTTCAGCTGGCAGCTTTAGCATGTGTACAGGAACATAAAGCTTGCCAGTGAAGAACTGCTGTGCGTCAGCCATTTGGGGCCAAGGGTGAGGGAGTCCTGGGAGTCGGCCAGCGAGCGTGAGAGACTGCTTCTTCTGAAACAAACAGCCTGGATTGACGGACAGTCCGGTTTAAGGCACAAACCCCTCGTTTGTCCTTCTGCTTTAGGTGCACATGTTCCTGCAGAATGAGAAGAAGAGATTGGTTAATTTCCCCCTCCGAACTCCTTTTTCCAGTAGCGTGGGTATGAAGTGGCGTGCAGCCAGCCACACACATATACAGTAAGTGGGTGCAGTCGAGCCTCAGCGTGTGCGATCGGCTGTGAGTAAGTGGGTGAAATGAGCTGATATGTAAGAAAGACTCGGGAGGTTCACACAGATCATGCGTCCGATTACCGGCTGACAGAGATACAAGCATCAGCAGCTCCCCCCTGCACATCATACAGTGCCAGCATTGGATTCTTAGATATATTCTCTTCTCTTATGATGCTTAAAATCACAGACCGGCCTCTGGAAAGACAATCTACTTCTTCTTTTTTTTTGGTCAGTTCCCATGGTTACGTGGCATGAGAAGGGAGCAATGAAGACGAGCAGAGAGCCTCTACATGAAAGCAGAGAATCCGAACAAGAAGTCCAAAAATCTATCAGTTAATAAGGTTTTAATTGATAAAATGAAAGTCCAGGTATTTGCCAGTGTTTGTCCTTCATAGGACACCGGTAGCTGCACCAGAGCAATATTTTCCAAAAGTTGAAACCCAGCTCGCACGAGTTTGACTGAGTTGTGAAGTGTAAACACCGAAGAGCAGAATTAACCTGGAGTTTAGTTTATTAGAGAAACGCCTTCCGCAAACTGGAATTAAAATCAACATCTTCATGTGTGTAGTTTTCCAACTCCAACTATACGTATCATTTTAATGTTCGTGCTCCCTCACGATAAACTAGAATCCCTTTGGTGCTTCCCTGACATTTCTTTATCATCGTCATCGTCATCAGGCCGGCGTTTTTATTTGCCCAACACCAACAACACTAATGACATTCCCATCAGCCTCGGCTGTACCTCCTGTTTCGTGTTAACAAAGATGCTCTGTACCAGATGGAGCATTCCAAGCTGCACCAATGGTATCAAATGTATACACTTCCTGTCTCCTAAGTGTGCGTGGTCCGTCCGTCCTGGGACAGGGATCCTCTCTCTGTGGCTCATTAGGAGGTTTCTTCAATTTGTTTCCTGTTAAAAGTTTTTATGGGAGTTTATCCTCACTTGAATGGAGGGTCGAAGTACAGATGTGGTTTTACACTACACTGATTTAAAAGCCCATTAAGTTATCGTAATGTGACGGTGCACTATATGATAGAAACAACTTTACTTGGATGAATGAAAGTCGGTCTAACTTCAGGATGACGGTCGGCATCACTGTAGAGAACAACAATCTGTTGGCACCTTGACAGAAGAGATGTGTTGCTGAGAATCTGGAACAAACTTAGCTTTCTCCTAATTTGTAAAATGTCATTTTAGCCTTTACCTCTCCAATTAGAGTGAATAGACTGAGGACCTGGCGCTGGTCCCATAAAGGGGGCAGGAGAATGATGAAACACACATGACACAGATACAGGAAGCGTCTCTCCAGTGGGAGGCGTCTCCTTTCTGAACCGTCTCTGATGCTAATAAACCAACGCCAACACAATAACCTACAGTAAAGCAGAGTAAACACTAAGTTGAAAACATTACTGTAGCACGGCTTTGGTATTTCTTTCCCTGTTCAATTTATTTCTTTGTTTCGTTCGTTAGTCTTTTACGAATGACTTTCCTGCAGTTGCAAACGTGGACCTTCAGGTCCCGACAGTGAAATCACCAGCAGTACTCGGAGAACTTGACAATAAGTTAAATGCAGAGTCAGTTACTGATTCTATAACACAGCACGAAACATGCTGAAGGATGACACGTGAAAAAAACTGAAGCAGGCCTGTGCTTTTCTTGTCTTTAAAGAATCCGGTCTTGTGTTAATGGTGAGATATTTAGGACGTGTTCTACTTCTCTGCGTGACGATAAGTAACACATGCTGCACATTCCTGCAGTAAGGAGAACCAGAATAATCTCAGGTATTTGAGTGCCCTGCGGCCATCAAAGAGGGGGGGGGCGGGTCACAATCAGCAGGACTTATGAAAGTTTTACAGCCACCACCGCAGGGAGAAATCATTTCGGCTCATGCTTATGTTGGATGTAACCTCAGACATAGCTGTGAGTGTAAACTAGCAAGTGCACAGGTCGTATGTGGAAAAATACTCGCGTCATCTTCCTCCACCTCCTGATAAATTTATCTACGTAACAATTTCTTTTGAAGTGGGTGAGTCAGCATGCAGAGGGCCTGTGCCGACTTGTGACTGACGCACGCTGCAAAAAGTTCTTCCTTGTTAAAAAAGTGGTCAAACCTTAAAAAACCCTGACGGTTTTTAAAAACTACTGGGCGAAATCTGGACGCGTGTTTCCAGGATTAATCAGTCTCATTTTCTAAGATCATTGCATAACTTCTAACTGGACTCCAACATGGCCCCCGTGTCTGTCTCTGCCTCTCTGCCTTCGTGATCTTTGTCTCTCCTACCTGTCACGACTGCAGGCGCTGCAGCGGAATGTGTTGGCACATTCTGGCGCTCTCAGCCCTCACATCTCCAGGTTGTGGTCTTTAAACACCACTACTGACACAGCTGACCTCAACGCCACGTGCTAACTTTGCTAAATGGGTGAGATTTGTTTACTAGAAAACACTCAATGGCATCCGATCTTGGCTTTTGAGCTGGTTTGAGACAGCTGCTACCGCTCTGAGTGGCGTGCTGCACATGTTATTGTCTCATGCCGTTAAGATGTCATGCACATAGAATGGCTTTAATAAGCTTTAACAAACATTCATCTTCAAGGACAAAGAGTGGTGACCCTCTGAATGTCTTGCCGATAGTGTATCAGATGTGTCTTTTAAAATCCGACACTTTTCAAAAACCACTTTGCTAAAACCACCAGTAATGATATTAATCCTTCAGTCTGCCTTTAAATGTGGCTGTTCAAAGCAGGTTGCCTTTAAACACTTCCTGCCTGTAAACCAGAGTCATGTAATACTGACAGATGCCGTTAGGGCTCGTAAAAAGGAAGCAAAAAGATCTCCATCGCCCCCTGGTGGCTGTTTCCACTGCAGGCCATAAATCCCGCCCCCTCCGTGTTAGCGGATGGGCCACACTAAAAATGTGATGCTATAAGAAGGGGAAGTGATGTCATGATTGACAGCTGCTATGAGTGAAACACTTGTAGTCGCTGAGGCATTTACAAGCTTCTGTTCGGGAATTGTACATACGAATGTCTCGAGGAGATGTAACGCTAGCTTTCCATAACCCTGATGTCTGTTTCAACCGGTAAAGATGTTTTGCAGTAAACTGGTTTGAGACGGGCGGGACCTCGATACTCTCCATTCCCAGATCATGACTGTGCAGAATCTGGTTACCAAATCACGTCACTAGCGAAATATGACGGGGGTTTTTTTGGAAATGGATTCGCTGTGTCCAGATAAAATATAGAGTCTATGCTGTTGGTCAGATGACATTTCGAGGTCTTTAACATTGTCCAGCTCTGACAAAAGAAGCTCATCATTCCCCCCTTCAGTGTCATGAAGCGATCCCTCCTCCGCCCTGAAGGCTTGCACACACGCTCATGCCTGTGTTGGTCTGAATGAAGTAAAGGAGGAGGACGCGCAGTAACAGTCCTCAGGCCACACACTGGACCACTGACAGGCACAACCTCCAACTGAAAATGAATTAGTTATTTGTTCCATAGCGTGGCGTAGATGAACAGTGGATCTGTATCTTTATGTTCACACTGATCCACGCTGTGGAGCCCAGAGCTCTGTTGCTGTGCCACACTTTCCCTCATCTCTTCTTTTTTGTTTTATGTGTCTCTCCTGGCTTGTCTGTCCTCTCCGCCTTCTCTCCCTCAGTCAGATCAGACAGTCCTGCATTCCTGACATTCCAGCTGTGTATGTTAAAAATTCCATCCGGCTGCTGTGGACTCACACAGTCTCTTTCCACCCGTTCTTTTCCACCCCTCTATCCTTCAGCCATCCCCTCCCCATCTTCACGTCTACATCTGGTCTGTACCAGACTGTGTATCACGAGTCGGACGTTGTCAGGTTCACCTTCATGTCCCTGCTTTTCTTTTTTTTTCACACCCATCTTCTTGTCTCTCTCTCTATCCTGGCCTCCCCGAAGCCGGGGAGTCAGACAGAGCCACATGACAGCGAGCGCGGAGGGCCTTGAGAGAGGCTTTTATACATGGTGCAACACACGTCCACAGTCCAAGAGCTTATCTGGGACTATGGACGTGTGTTCTCCACCGCAGAAGGGAGGAGAAGAAAGAGGAAAGACACGCTAGAGTTGAGCAGACAGGATGTGCGTGTCAGAGAGAAATGCATGACAATGTGTAAACAGGAGGACGTGAATGCACCGTGTAAAATGCAAATAAGACTTATTGACATTTTAACTCTGTCCTTTCGAGGCTTAGTCGCAAGTGCAAGAGCAGAGATTGAATTTCTTCATCCGGAGCTTGAAATCTGCTGAAGATGAAGAAAGAAGGCAGAAAACGTAAGAAAGGGCATCAGACGTGGTGAGACGGTGGACAAAGTGTCCGCGAGATCGGTGTTAGAAACGGCACACAGAGCTCCCGCTCGGCTACTCCGCTGGACCTGCTCTTGTTGAGGGGTCACGCCACCGTATGACAATACGAGGTAATACGATCAAACAGTAAAAACACAGGAAGTCCTATGAAGAGTAACATGAGATGAGAGTTACGGCGCTGTGAATGAAAACACATGATAATTACATCTCTATTACATATCAACCCAGGTACATTCCACGGCTGTAGGTGTGGCCCAGCTGGAGACTGTTCACTGCCCCATATTGTAGTCGGTTATATAGACTGATCGTGTTAGACTGGGAATGGGGACAAAGACAGGGAAAGGGCGGCGGCTGTGGCAAGGCACTGATCATAGTGCAAGGAGCTTCTTCCCGAGCTGCTCGCTGGACTTTATAGGATATCTGATTTAACCCCTGAGATCGCTACCAATCAGACTCTGCTGAGGGTGAATAGCTGAATGCCATTCTGAATTCCTGAGAGACTCTTATTTACCGTATGAGGTCTGCGAGCTTGTCCGCAGGAAGTCTGAGCCATTCGCTGGTCTGGAATGGGTATTTTTTTTTTTGATCGAATCGTACCTACGTAACACATCCCTTCTTGCCCCATCTTCCCTTGACAAGACACGCAATAGGAATGAAGGGTGTAACCCAAGTTGAGCAAGATGGCCTCACTTCTGCAAATGTGGGCAATAAAACAGCACAGAGGCTGCTGTTGCTGCTACGTTAGCACGATTGCCGGGCAGACGAGATGAGTTGCTTTTTAACTGACACCCTGTCATTGCCATGTGATCCTCATTGACAAGGTGGCTTATGTCACACTTGGGGTTGCAATGGCACAAATGCAGCTCGTGACAGGCACAGTGAACCCTGGCTGTACAATTATGTAAGACAGGATCCACTACGGTGAGCTTGTAACCATCAATGACAGAGACAGACTTTAATGAATTATCACCGCTTTGCTTTTTAAAATGATTGACAGAGGAGCGACGACTTTATAATCTGTGAGTTAAGGAGACTCGATCTGCTTTAGGAGCCCGGTGCTGACAAACGCCAATAACAGTTTTTTAATGGTTAATTTTTGCCAGACGACTGCTGGTGTTCCTGCATCTCTGAGAAATGACTCAGTCATTTTCCTGATTATCATCTGTCCTCTTCAAGGAAACAGGCCTTGTCCTTGGCCCATGATGAACTCAGCAGTTTTGATAGGCCCTGGAAGTTTGGGTTATATGAATGCAGATCTTAACGTGCATTAATACATCTTGTGAATTACTATATAAATTCTGAGGCAGCTTAAAAAACTAAGAAATATCCTGGTTTTACAGACTACTACTGAAGACCTGCTGTGTGAGTATCTCTGCTGAATGTTCAGGCTTGTATGGATTAAACATAACTCAGAAATGTTAGCACATCTCCTGCTCTAAATATGAAGTAATACACAAAAGCATTTTTGTGCTATATCTCTGTGCCAATTATCCAAATGCTGAAGGTTCTGACCGGGTGGCTGGATGTCAAATTTCTAGGGTGCCCATACATTCTGCCTGCCCTCCTGTGTCAGTGGGCCTAGACCAGCCAGACTCCTTCAACATTAATTCTCCTGACGACGCCGACGGGAATCAGACTTGGAGAGGTGAATTTAGTTAAACCAGGTTAAGAACGATTTTCCAGCTGCCGTTTTTACGCAAACTGGGTCATGAAGCCGCCAGAGGCTAAATCAGTCTGACAGGAACAAGCTTTTCATCCAGCAAAGACACACACGCGCGCGCACACACACACACACACACACACACACACACACATATATATATATAAATATATATTCACAGCCAGTAAAGCGCCCCACCTTGACCACCGGCCGGGTCGTTCCAACACATCTGACCGGGCTGCCTCGCCCACGGCTCGGCGGCGTCCAGGACCTTCACCGGGGTCTGTCGTGGTCTCTTTTGCTCTCATCTCATCCTCGATATAAGACGCTTCGGTGGATTGTGTGTAACTGCTGTGGAATCTATGGAAATCTACTTTTTACGTTGCAGCGGCGAAGAACGCAGCGCAGGACTTCAGCCCCTTTTACACAACTCACTCTCTCTCTCTCTCTCTCTCTCTCTCTCTCTCTCTCTCTCTCTCTCTCTCTCTCACGCACACACACCCAAGTCAGCCGGCTTCCCACTCCGATCAGCTGGCAGCGTCCTGACGTGAGCAGCCACGAGTTGGAGGACGTCAGTCTGCAGCGCTGATCTGACGTCAACACGTTCATTTAACGCAGCTTCAATGAGGCAGCAGGTTGACCTGCAAATGGTGATTCAAAGAGACAAACTACTTTGGGTTTTTAATAGTCTTTTAAAGGTTGGAAGCAGCAGCAGCAGCCTCGGGATGTTTTAAAGGTGCATTCTTGAAAGTTTCCGTTTTTATTAAATGGTTTCCTGAGACAAGATGCAAAGACATTATTACCAAAATCACTCAGCAGTCTGTGTTTACCTGTTTTAAAGGCCAACGAGATGCCCTTGCTTTAGAAGGAGGTTGTATCTAAAGCCCTAAGTAGTACTGATTTGAACCTGTTGACACCTTGCAGAACAACATGAACCCGTGCTGAAGGTCACTTGTGGAAATCTACATGCAGACTAATAGGTTTCCAATTCTGAAGTTAAACCTTCACTTGCTAGTTGCTAATTTATCTCTTGCAATGTTTGTCTCCTTGATGATGAATGATGATTTGTGACCTTGACTACCCGAGTCTGGCCCATCTGGCTCCAGTGAAACCATTTTGATTAGTAGTTAATGAGAAGCTACGGCAGAAACATAACACATTTGTGGTCATTTGATAAATAGTAACTTGGAGCCCTGTAGGTGCACCCTGGTTCATTAGATTATTGTGTGATTCTTTCTTACCGACCATCATCATTTATTTTTTGTGTTTATAAGTTGATTATTCCTAAATCAAACTGTTCAATTTAAGTAAATCAAGGGTCATTGAACTCACAATGCACATGGAGGCAGTTGAACATGGTTTAATTGGGGCCAAGCCAACATTTGTTTTACCCTGGTGCCCTTAGCAGGCTTATTCAAACCACATTCAGGAACTTGGATTATTTCAGCAATGTTACATCCAAATGAGACGGGACGCCTTCAACTCACATGCAACTCTGCTCGTGACTCAGCCGTGTTGAAAGTCTCAGTCCATCATTTGAAATGTTCAGGGTTAGTTTGCTGACAGTTAAAGTTTCATATTGAAACTGAAGCTTTGCGGACAGAAGTTGTATCGGTTAAGACAAGCGAATCGTCTGCAAATGCCTCTATAGACATGAGCAGGTCAAGAGGAACTATTCCCCTTCAACTCATACGCCAGCCCTTTTATTTTCCGTCGCTCCCTACTGTGAACCTGGACATGTCACTCTGCAGCTTTAAAGTTGCTGTCGTTTGAAGAGCTGCTTCCTCTATGTCACCTGACCCAGCGACCAAATCCAGGGTCTCGTTCCTATTATCATATCCTTCCCCTGCCTGGTAAATGAGCCTCCTTAATCACATAAACACTTTGCAGATTATTTTTCTCTGATTGTATGAGTGAAATTAGATTAACCATGAGCCTTCAGATTCTGCAAAGGGTCCTCTGTTGGAAATACTTACCAAATTCCTGAATTCTTTGTGAATTACTCAACTTCTCATGAGCCTTCAGTGACGTCCTGCCACACAGAATTGATGCAGATTCTTTAAGATGATACTCCAAAGGTGCTTACTGAACTTATTACCTATAAAATCTGCTGATTCAACTACAAATACAACTAGGCGTCATATTCGGGATCAATATTCAAAAGGACGGAAAGACTTGTTTTTTCACGCTTCCAGCTGTGTGCATATTTGGGAATCTATTTGAACAGTATGAGCTCACTTTACAAATAGCTGGCTGGTTAGGGTTTCTCCACAGATGGAGAAGCGTGCGAGTCATGTCGTTCCCCCTTCGTCCATGTCCCAAAAGCTTATCAGAAGAAGAACAGTCATGGGTCTTGATGTTTAAAACAATATCCAATCACATGACCTGGTGAAGGAGATAGCAAACTGTGGGTTGTAGCTATGGTTTCCTTCCAGGCAGCTCTTCATAAAAAGTACCTTTGTCACGTCTGCATTTCCCTGTGACCTTTGCCACTTCTGTTTGGATATATTTTACATGTCCTTGTGACTCAGAGTTCTGATTTATGCCCTTTCTTCCTGTAGTTCTGGCATGCGTTCTGGAAGGGCTCTGCTGTGTGGAGGAACAACAGAAGCAGGACAGACTTGTTTGAGCTCAAAGATAGAGCTTATTTTTAGCAGTGGTGGGTGTACAGTTTAACAAGAGCAGACAGAACTTAGCATGCAGGGGGGAGATTTAGGTGCTTGATAATGAGGATTGTGCTGCAAAAGGTCAAAAGTATTACGTTCATAAATTTACAGAGTGTGTGCTTTTTTCTCTGTATACATGCATGTGATCTGTGCCTCAGTGGTGCATGAACCAGCGGGAGGACTGGATACTGTGGGACAGGAATAGGGTGGAAACTCCCTGGGAAATACCACACTGTGAGCTGAGGATGTAGTCAGAAGCGCTATATGAAGCTCTCGTGCAGTCATTTGAAAGGACAAGCACTCTTTAGATCCTTGAAAAAAAATATTTTCTTTATATTGATACAGAAATAAAAATACCAAGAGTGCTTATAAAGATGGTGTCTACATCTGGTCCAAATAAAAGACATTCCAATACTTCCCATCTGTATCTGAGCATGTTAGCATGCTGATGTTAGCATTTAACTCCAGGCTCCACCAGGCCTTCTTAACATTGGATGCAGGACAGCTTGTATGTTTAAAGTAGTAACTAGTGGTGATGAACCCGCAAGTAAAGATCTACAGACTATGCTATTCTTCTCACCTAAATTTTGATTTATGTCCCTCAACTTCACTGTTTTCGTTCACTCATTGCTTCCTTTCTGCCCACAGCTGTTTGGAGCAAACACCACAGCAACTGAGTTGTGTTCACAGCTTCTTTACGCTGCCCCCAAGTGGCCAACAAAATTAGTTACCACAGTTCTAAATACACACGCCTTTTGACAGATGGTAGATATATATATATATATAGATTAAATGCTTTTCTCAGTGGACTTCGTGGCGCAACGGTAGCGCGTCTGACTCCAGATCAGAAGGTTGCGTGTTCAAATCACGTCGGGGTCATATGCTTTTTATTGTTTAAATTCGTAGGTTAAGAGAAATGCTTACGTTATATTTATTGGTACAGTTAATGTCTGTTTCCATGCTTCCAGTTCAAAAACATGTATCGACCAAGGCGTTAGAAACACATGGAAGTAACGCTTTTCCCATGTTGGTTAATTGTAGACTGAATAGATAAGGAAGTGTAAGCGGTTTTGCACGATGATTTTAGTCATCAAGTAAATGCGAAATGTTTGTAAATTGAAAGATCATGAGAATTGACAATGTTTACGAGCCGATCAGTTATTAGATTGTTGACAAAATATATTTTTCCAATTGATAGGTTTTCGGTGGAAACAAGACTTTGACAATAACACACGACAGTTACTCGACCATAAATATCTTATTGCCATGGAAACATGTTACTGGGCAACGCGGTGGTGATTGAAGAGTGAACGTGCTTTTGCCGGGGCAAATATGCAGGACTTGTTCCCTTCCCCTTTCTTTCTTGTGTTTTACGCTAGCAGGTTTCAAACCACGACAAGTTAAATAGCTTGTCACGGATCTGAAGGAAGACAACAGCTGCCCATTATCGCCATACAACTCCAGTTCTTCATGGGAGTAATCGAAGATTTGAAGTTTCTTCAGGCGCTAGCTATGTTCATTCCTCTGCTAGCTTACAGTTTACTTTATACGTTATTGTAAACCACCCACATTATTAGCCTGTGAGAGGGGGGACCACCGGAGACGCATTTGTGTTCAGGGACGAGTTGCTAGCTTGTTTAGCCCGAAAAGACTGGTACTTCGTGCCAGAGGAAAAACACTGCAAGCTAACGTTACTCCAGTCCTGCAGGAGCTCAGAAATGAAGAAGATGAAGAGAAAGAAAAAAAAGAACGTCTTTGCTTCCATCTCCCCCCCAGACGATGCAGGTAATACAATTCTTCTAACTGTGATAAGTCTACCAAAACCTAAAAGTAATCCATTAAGATACAACCATTCATTATTATTCTCCTTTATTCTCCATTACTTCAAGTTCTAATGAGCTTTCTGACCTGTTTCCAGGCACGATGTATTAATCATCAAAAAATAATTGAAAGATTAACAATAATGAAATGCCCTAAATGGCATTTTTCTTGAGTATTATCATTTATAATTTCAGGGAAATATTGTAACGTGTAACTTTAAGAAACTAGTTACTGTGTAGGTTAGGATTTTGAAAAATACACAACTGAACCACAAATGATAAGTAATATGATGCTTTAATAAATTCAAAATAACAAACAGCATGTTGAAAGTATTGGGAAGGTGTCAATATTAATTCTTCGGAATAAACTATTTTTCAGTTGATCATTTAAAAACTCCATCAATCTTGCAATCTTACATTACCTTTATCAAAATCTGGGATTTTAAAGTAGATACAAGGCAGGCTATTGTAAAGAGAATTAGTACAATTTCTCTTAAAAACAGACCCTCCTGAAGCAGAACATGAAACACATTCCTGGACAGAAAGTGTACTGTCACATAATGAAAAGCTTGAAAATGCCCTTAAACATTTAATCAATCATGCTGTAGGATGGAACAATGCATTGACACGTGCAGTTCAAATAAAGGGACACAATGTAAACAGGAGTATAAGGGTCAGGTGTTGGTGATGGAGGATTCTGCCAGGTTGAAAGAGTGTTTAGAAAATAAGCCTTCAGTGTCGCTTCCCTTTAATGGGCCTATTACAGCCCTTCACTGTAAGTCATTAGTAATCTGATTCCTTAGCTTTTTTTAGTCTTCATGCACTTCATTGTTATGTTCGCTCTCTTCAGTGAAACCTCAGACTATATGTTTGCCTCCTGAAACCTCGGGGGTGTCCCTGCTGACCCCAGTGTGTCCGGTTAAGCCCAGAGGCCAGCAGTCCAAGTTCAGAGCTGACAGTAAGAAGGACAGAGACTGGCTCGCTGGCAGTGGCCACAGGAGAAAGATGCACTCCAAGGATTCACTGGCCATTCTGACATCAACCAACAAAAGTAGCAGCAGTGGAGGTCAGCCGCAGGGCTGCGTGGCAGAGCTTGGTGTCCACGCCAGAGAGAGCCTGAGGTGGGAGGGAACGCTGGAGGACCCCATGGCTGAAGAAAAGAGGCTGGAGCTATACAGGGCCAACAGGCGGCAGCGTTATATCACACACAGAGAGGCTCTGCTAAAAGAAACCCTGGACACCTTGAGACATACTTTTCTTAAAAAGGATGACAAGAAAGAGCCTTTGTCTGACCAACAGAAGACTGTGTCATCACTGCATTTGAGCACCGACTGAAATGAAGAAGAATAAAAGAGCCAAATTAAGTGAAAGCACCAGTATAATGCTGTTAGTCAACCAAACCTCCTCGGTCGCTGTGAAGATGTCTGAAAAATAACCTGTTGATTTTTGGGGATCTGTTAAAAACACTTGACAGCACCATGGCTGTCAGTGGTCAAGACATGACCTCCTCCTGTTGAATAGTCCTGTTGAAAACGTTATAGACGATTTGAAGACTTTATCTTGTGCCTCTTAATAATGTTACGCTGGCAGAAAATAGCCAATGCTGATCTTTCGGAGCTGAAACCCAATAAGGATAATAGTGAGGGGTAACATGACATGTTGTCCATAATTACTACATTTGGAGCCTAGGATAGTTTATGTTTTTTAATACTGCTGTATTTGAGATGTCTGTTTTTATCATTTAAATGTAATGACTTGTTTTTAAATTTCTGCTGTTTGTAAAAAAAAAAAATAAATAAAAATGAGCAATTAACATAAAATGTATTTTTCTTCTGTAAATTGAATGATGAAAATGACACTGCTTCACTTTGTGCAATTTTAGAACTGAACCAACAACAAAGCGGGGCGGATCATTTTCCCCTGCAATGCCGAAATGAATCTTAACACTCGGAAACTGATTAGTCAGCGAATAGACAGTAAAAAGAGACAGGACGTCTGCGACTGGGATTTGATTTATGCATGAACAAAGTGAAACAAAAGACACAAAGTTTAAATTAACAAGTACATCTCTGTTATTTCTCCCTCTGCATCGAGGTTCCCTGCATTGATAACAAAGCCACAAGAGGACTCATATTCAGCAATGTAAACCTTTGATCTTAATTTTAAGGCTGCAGTAGCAAATTGTCCCAAATACATTGTCAAGCTAAATCTGCTGGAAAATATACTGCAAATTTCTCTTCTTTGTTTTTTACATCAAATATTCACAAATAATTTAACAATGTCTGATAATGTAGTAATGATGACTCATGTAGTAAAGTAGTAACAACTACTGCGAAATCATGTAATAATGTAGTAATAAATAGTCCTGTAATAATCTGGGGATTATACAGTCAGGAAAATACCTTTTTCCAGACCTGGAGGATTATTTAATCTACTTTTTTTTTTCTTTTATATCAAACCACATAGCTTGTCATTAATTTAACTTAAATATTCCGTGGTAAATTTTGACATGGAATTTTATTCATGTATGTCACATTTCAGGTAATGAATGCTCATGAATATCTCCCTATTTCATGTAGAAGGGTGTGTAAATGCTGACCATCATTTAATGCTGTAAAATGTCCCCCTGCAAGGAGAAAATATTTAAGTCTCATTATGTTTTTAAGTACAAATTGCCACAAAATAAAATCTGTTATCCCAAATTGATACAGGTGTCTGCACAAATTGACCCCTGGATACTCTGGCCTGAGGCATACTGTTGAGAGAAAGGGGTTTGAGGCTAGAAGTAAAAGGCGAGGTGCAAAGAGAGTTGTGAAGTAAAAACGGTGATAAACCAACAGAGAAGGGAGAAAGAGAGAAAAACGCAGCATTTCTTTTGTGAAGGATTTGTCACACTGCCTTTTTGTGCTGTTTGTCGAAGGCCCATTGTTGTGTGTTTTGTGACCGTTGCCTATTTCAGCATCTCTGCCTCAAAGAGCTGAACACTCGCTCTCTGTTTCCCTAATCCCCCCTCCCTGACTGACTCACTGGCCGAACCACAGAGCCACAGTGGGCATTAAGGTCACTTGTGTTTTTCCAGCGGCCCCATCAAAGTACATACAGCCTAGATTGTCTTTTAAATGTTAACAGCAGCAGCATGCGACGTCTCTGGCCTGTTAATGAAATACTCCCGGAGACACAAAATAAAACAATATGTGGATAAAATCTAATAAAAGAATACAAAATATCAAGATTTTAAAAAGAAGTCCAAAAAGCTTCGTCTATCTGAGGTATCTGTTGTTGCACGGTGGAGTCTTCCTCACTTGAACATAGACTGCACGAGGTGTTGGTTAGATCCAGTGCTTCCACACATTCTGCATCCAGACACTCAACTGTAAATACAAACTCCACTGAAGCTTTTTCACAGTGTGAGGTGAAGTCCGTCTTTTCTGAACCAAACATTTTGATCAAGGTCTCCAAACCGTGGAGAGCGCTGGCGACGTAGAGACATAGGAAGGACAACGGAGTGGATCCGAGTGTAGATCAGGACAACTGCAGCCAGCTCAGGTCATCTGACCTGTCAGGGAGAGTGAGAGGAGCCATGTTTTTTATACATTTGAAAGATTATTGAAGGGATTTTTGGTGATTAACTTGATGACGTCACATGTTTCTGTCTGTTTTCAAATGTATTGCCAATATCAAGAATCACGTAGGAGTGATGCTGAGAGGCGGAGTCAAGAAGCAGAGGCGTTTATCGAAAAATGTCTTTAAGCAACAATTTTTATCACCTTATTTCTACACCAAATCCGCAGTTATTCTAATATATTGGTGTTAAAACATGT
This sequence comes from Macroramphosus scolopax, assembly GCA_901007825.1. Taxonomy (NCBI): domain Eukaryota; kingdom Metazoa; phylum Chordata; class Actinopteri; order Syngnathiformes; family Centriscidae; genus Macroramphosus; species Macroramphosus scolopax. The sequence goes on along the minus strand of CAAKHC010013703.1, from coordinate 13,074 downwards.
CTAATCCTGATGCTCCTGAATGGATGTCCTACATTAGGCCTCTTACAAAGGGCTCCTCACATAAGGATTATTTACCATATCGCCGTTTGATGAGATGCATGTCTTTTTGTTTGTTCAGAGAGAGTAAAACTTCTTCAAACATATCCTCTATGGTTTCCCCTCAGGGGCTTTCCATTCGTTCACCCAGCCATTACCAGTCGAGTGAGTGAAGGAACAGAATTTGCTGATATTTTGTTGTCATGACTCAAATATTTTTCCAAATAGGGAAGCAAAGAGTCAAAGAAACAGAGACATTACATACAGAGCTTCTTTCTTTGTGATGACTTTTCCTGTTACGAGTCTCTCAGCTACTGCAGACACCGCCGGGTCGTAGTTTAGGCTCGCTGCCGCGATGACCTCATCATTCCTGTGGGTAGAACATAATATAAAAACCTGAACTCAATTGCACATGTGTTTCTACACTTAATGAGACATTCTTTGCTTGTTCACAGCCAAAAAATGTTTTTTTTCAACTCACTTGATATACAATGCCAGGAACTTCCTGTCCTCAAATTTTCCTTTCATCACAATTTCAGTGTATCCTTCCCCGTAGCCTGCGAGAAAACAAAAACATGAGTTACGTTTAGTTTGTGGAAATGTGGTTCCTTCCGCAATAGCTCTGTTTTAAACAGTCTGTAATCCTCGTTGCTAAGCGGTCCCTCCATCAAAACTTAAACAAAACACATAGTTTCATACGTCATGTGTCTTCATGTTACAAATTCAACAGCAGTGAATTTGTGTGTGTGTGTGCGTGTGTGTGTGTGCACCTGTATATCGGATGGTTTTACCCACTAGGACGGTCCAGTAGAAAGGAACTGAGTTGATTTCAATCGGTTGAGCCATCATGTTCAGAGCTGCTATCCTCCCTAAACAACGATAAAAACAATCGATGAGCTAATAGAACTACGTATTACAGGCACCATTTAAACAGATAATGAAGAATGATGCTACTGTTACAACCTAAGAAGGAAGATTTGGGAGAGACCGTTCCCTTACAGGCTGGTAGCACTTGCTTCTTTAACACATAAATCCACTCAACATGACAGATGTTGCCACCATACTTCCAAAAAATTGTACTACCTGAATTCTTCCTGCTTTGCCAGGAAGAGTTCAGGAATGTGTGACTTCATTACCATGTGCTTGTGCCATCTGCCAGTGTCCGATGTTGACGAGCTGGTTTCCGGCCATCGCCAGGGGGAAGGTGGACAAGTCACCTCCGCAGAACGCCCCGGGGACATTGGTTCTCATGCACTGCAGGAAGGAAACACAGGCAGAGCGTTGAATACTCAACAGTGCAGATTATACCGACCAATCTGAGGGACCATGCATTTCGTAGGAAGAGATGAGGGTCACAGGCAATGAGAGGGCACAGACTGAGGTCTAGATTACCAGATGAACAGCGAGTTACCAGCCCACCTTGTCAACTTGTACAAAGTTTTTGGAGTCCATGTGTATTTTACTGCCCCGAAGGAACTCTGAGTTTGGCAGGATGCCTGGAGGGAGAGAGGAAGGAGGAGACAAGTGGTTGATCACCTTTATTCGGCTCAAACATTAAACCAATCACGATATTACACAATTACAAGCTCCTGCAGCAAAACAGTTCTCCAAAGAGTAAATCTCTTTCAGTTGCTTTGTTGTGATCTCTTATATCTTATCTACGGAGGCCCTCAGGTGACATTTGGGAAAAAATGATTATGTAGTCAGAAGATAATAACACATAGGAAGGAGTACAAGATGATTTAATTCCACAATTCCCACATCTTATATAAAGCAACACCACAACTTAAGCATCTTGATATATTGATACAAAATACTAAAAAAACATCTGTATTGCACCTACCAACAGCAACAATCAAAATATCCGTCTTGATTACTTTTCCACTCTTAAGCACGACCTCCTTCACCTTGGGACAGAAAAGATACTTCACACACGTACATTTTCCCCGCTGCAAACTAGAATTTCTTCTCTGATTTCAAATATTCAAGTCTGTATTTTGAGTGTAGAAACCAATTGTTAAGTGTATTTTGCCTCTTTACCTTTCCATCCACACCTTTGACCTCTGTCACGTTATCGTTCATGTAAAAGGTCACGTTTTTCTCTGACAGCATCTGCAGGAACGACACATTTTAAACTACAAAACTACAGAACTGAAATCATCAACGTGACGCGAGGACACGATACGAGACTGTTTTCTGTCGCTCACCATCATGGTTACACGGCCAATTTCGGGTCCGAGTGTGTTCTGGTAGGGCAGCTCGCTGCTCCCGATGACAGTGATACTGGAAGCTTTGTCTATCAAATAAGATGCAACTTCCATACCTGAAATCAGCATGTTAGAATAATCAGATTTTGAAATCTATAATATCTGCAACTGAATGGAACCTTGAAACTGGCAATTGATGGTATAAGGGTAGCGGACAAGTCCAAATTATAATGAATACATCGATCAATATACTCAGTTAAATTATAGATGTTAATTATAAAAAGTGTTCTTCTTTCCTTCTATGTGTATTATTATGTAGCCAACTCTTTATCATGTATAAACATAAGGTATGTTGGATAGATGGTGAGGAAAATGGAAAGATAAATGCAAAAAGGTACAGTTATGTGACAACAGGCTATGGTTACATATGTTAATCCCCACGCCAATAGGGGGCAGCATTTTACCAGAAAGTTGGGGCGTCCAATGCTTTCATAAGAAACAAGGACCGGCCAACTTCCTCAGCACGAGGCTGGAGGTTCACGAGCTCTGGTGAGAGCAGCAAAGAATCTGATTGTGATTGTACAAGAGGCTGAAACAGGTTCGTGTGAACGGCGGTTAGCCTGGTTGCCGCTGCCCGGTGACACCGCGACTCACTGCCGGTAGATGAAGAGCTCGAGATGAAGGTCGGAGTACTACCAGCAGTATTACCAGGAGTACTACCGCGGCTCCTTCACGATACACCGACTCAGTGTTGTGTCTTCAGGTGTAAACTAGTATTATTAGCTGTGATGGGCGCTAGCTAGTTCACATTCCTACAAATGGTCCTTTAAACATGACCGAACCTTTATTTATGTTGTTGTGAAACACTTTTTCTACTAACTGCTTGGAGGTGAAAGGGATTGTTATCATGTTATTAAAGCAAATAAACGAATACAGTAAGAACACAACTCCAGTACAGACAAATGAAATGCATCTTATTTTCACTGCAAACTCGGTACCAACAAAAGAGGTTCCCACGAGGACGACGTTGCAGCCCAGACAAGCCGAGTGGATCTGCCGGGCGTCCTCGGGCGTCTCCAGCATCTTGATGTTGTTCAGCTTCATCCCAGGAACATCCAGACCTTTAGCTCTAAAGGAGAGGACAGGAGTCTGTTCATAAGTAGCACAGTGCAGTGTAATGCTGCTCCAACTGGGAAGACAAGGTTTCTCAAACAATTAGAAACAACATTTAAAAAATGACTCACAGACAGATGTTTTAATCTATAAACAGAATTATCAAAAGAGTTTACAGGGATCACACAGGATGATAAAAGATGCAGGTTTTATAATAATACATTTTTGTATGTTTAAACCACAGTGCAACCTAGTAATTTCTTTATTTACATTTTAATTGACCGTTTCCATAAAGTTATGTAATAACACTTTGTCTAATAAATGTTTACTTTATTGCTGCAATGCAATTGAGCCACTTTCTTGACCGGCTTTAAATGAAATGCTTTGTGTTTTTTTTCTGTACCTGCAGCCTGTTGCGATGAGCAGCTGATCATAGCTCTGGACTGAACCGTCAAGAAATGTAACCGTCTTCTTGTCAGTGTCCACGGAGAGAGCCTGACAGGACGGCGAGAGACCAGTAAGTATCACAAACTGAAGCATTATTAATCCATCTACACTGAGGTTTTCTTTCTGCAAAGCCAGTGCAGACAACAATGTGCATCATATAAAACTACGACCATAAACATGCATGAATGTGCTAAAGAGATGGACTGGTGAGTGTTTAAAATTAAGAGTAGAATTGTCACATCAGGCAAAGGATGAATAACTCACTTCTTTCCTGAGCCACACTTCGATGTCGTGCTGATGAAAGAACTCCATCCTCCTCAGCAGAATACTGTCACTCTCCACATTCATTACCTGTAAGAGAACGATGTGTTCAGGAAAAAACGGATTTCATATTCACCATTCCGATGTTTAAAATCAGGCCATGTTCTCTGCAGCACCTTGCTGAGTCGGGTTTTGTCATAGGGTAAAAGGTCATCTCTTGTGACCATGATAATTCTGCCGCCGAAGTTCTCCTGCCGCAGAGTCTCAGCACAGATCAGCGACGCAGCCCCTGTGCTTGCAGAGAATTAATACAGAATCAAACTCACTGAGGAAACAAACCGCCTCACAAACACTCTCATTATCGGACTTTAAAGATTGATAATCGGTAGGGTTTCGCTATTTAAGTCGGGCTACGCTTGAAAATACGCCAAAAAAAGTGGCAGCAATTAGTACGTACAGTAATGTATTAATGACACATATACACGAGTGGGTCACACTCACCTCCTCCCAGCAGCAGAATGGTGTGAGTAACCCCCAACACTGCAGCCCCCATTCTCTTTATTCTTTTCTCTTGCTGGAGAGTCTGAATTACGTATGAAACATCATCTTAAACTCCTCAACAGGAAGATATAGCAGCTTTTTAAAATTCAAAAGTAACGAAAGTGGTGCAAGCCAACAGGTTGAAGTGGGGCCCAAAACTCAGACACCCAATATATTTTGATACAAATATATCAGCTATATTTCCACAATGAAAAATGATGTGAAACAACAAGAAGTAGCTAAATAAGAGGTTAAAACGTACTCACCTTTTTGTGTACAGTAACATACACTTTGCTTTCTTGAATTTTGACCTTCAAAACAGAAAAGAAATTAAAATGAGGGCAGTGGTCCCCGAATGTCTTGCTGTCTGTCAGGTTTGTACCTTGTGGCAAGGTAAGCAGTCCATGCCTGGATACTCCTCCAGATCCCCCGTACGGATGTTGAAGCAGGCACCATGCCACGGGCAGCGCACCCTTTGGCCTGTAATAACCCCTGAACAAACACATGCACACATCAGTCGGTGCTCTCTGTGATTCAGTCAGTTCAGGCAAACGATTCAAGATTAACTATTTAATTGCAGGACATCTACTCAGTGTTACCATTCTGTCCCTTTGGGTTTACAGTAAAGCTGTTTTTTTCTGCCGAAATCACAATGAAAGACAAACAAAGGATCCCATCCTTCAACGTGAGTCTCTCCAGCCAATCGAGGCCCAATGTAGAAAAGCAAATCCCATGTGGAGACATTACACATTGTGAACTTTACATGACATATAAACATGCGAGTAAACAGAGAGAAGGCGTTCTGCGCTCACACACTCTCTTTACCTTTGCTGAGCGGAGCGCCGTAGTGTGTACACTGGTTACCAAGGGCACTGAATTTGCCCTCGCTGCGTGTCAACAGCACGCTGTGGTGTCCCACTTCAACCTCCATCATCCTGAATGACACACACACACGACACAGGTAAACTCATGAATTGCACAGCCAAATCCGATTTTTATTTGCTCTGCTTCACAAATGTGTGTTTTTAATACCTGGCGTCAACCTTCTGTTCTCCATTGGTTCAATAGGGTTTATACAGATTTAAATGCTAGATGTTGCAATGTTACAGTTTAATTCAGAGGGGACGACCAAGCATCCATCCTGATGAAGACCCGCTCAAGTAATAGTTTAATTTCACTTTTATTTAAATCCTTTTTAGAGCTAATCATCAGTGTCATTTTAAATACATTATTTTAATCATTATCTTTATATTTTTTGTTTCTGGGAAAATACATTTTTCTAATTTTCTTATAATCCTTTTTGCTAATTTCCATTTTCTTATAATGTCTTTTCCCCTATTGGGATTTTCCAGGAAAAAAGGTGATGTTGTAAAACTACACTAGTGTGAGAAGTTGTGATTTGTGAATCGTTGTTGGGCTGGACCCTCAAGGCCACCATAGTTTATGTTCGGGACTTGAAACTATGGTGGTGATAAAATCAGTCCCTTTGGTAACTTAACAAGCCACACGTATTACGACCACTAGAGGGCTGTGCTAATTGAACATACATTGTTTTCTCAAAGATCTTTTAGTTGCACAAAACCATTGCAATAGTTTTGTGTTACCAGCTGAGATACCAGGAGACATCTTTTTATTAACTTGTCAGTCAGACCAAAAGACTGCAGGTCACATGAATATAACATCTTTAATAATTTTAAGGTTGCCACTCTTTGGATGTCAATATCTACCTATCAAGGCTAGAAACTTCAACACGTCTTGTCATTATATAATTTTGACAATTTGTTTAACTCTGTCAGTAAGAGCATGTTGACATTAGCATTAAGCGCTAAGTTTAGCTGCCATGGGTGTCGTGTTGTTTGATTAATTGTTCTTAAAACAAATCACTAAGTAAATATAAATACAATAATATTAGGAGCCGGGAAATGAATTTGTTTGGCAGAAGGAGAGAGGCTTGCAGGTGAATACCAATATTCAGTTGTTGATAATAATCAATACATATCAGTAAAAAGTATTTATGTATTAGTAGGTTTTTGGTAGCCAGTTTTATGAGCACCATCCTCCCCTCCTTACTGTCCATCCTGCAGGTCGGACTCCAGACATACCACCTCTGTCAGCTCCTCGGATGAGTCGTCTGGATCAGAGTCTGGAAACTCCTGACGGGCTGTAAACACACCAACACACGCATACACACACATACGCACACACATACACACTGTTTGTATTAATTAAAGCTCAAGGTTAAACGTTGAACGGTTTATCTGTTCTTCAACTTATTCAAATAAAAATAAAAGCATTACTCACGTGGTTTGGTCCAGGACATATTTGTGATTCAGTTGCAACACAAAGACACACTGATCCCTTCCAGAAACATGAAAGATTAGTCAGATGATCTGCTGAAAACAGGTTTTCCTTAAACAACTGTCCGGGTTCACAGTTGGTTGTCTGCTCATCTGCTGAACGGTGGGATACGAGTCCGTTTCCACGGCAACAGCTTCATCCCCAACCCTCATCCCTTGAGGCTGTGAAAAGTGGACAATCTGGGTTTGGTGTAACAACCAAATGAAAAACGTTTACTTTCAGTCCCATGAATGAACAGTTTCTGTGATGTCTCTGCTCATGTTCAGCACCGTTATTGTTCCAGACAAAGGCGACGGTCTTTTGTGTTTCACAACAACAGTAAAGAGAAAGGCTGACGAGGCAGCAGCGGCCGATTCTGAATGGACACACAACAAAGCACAACTTAGAAAATCTGAGGTATTAATGTTCGTTTTCATAAGACTACTACACCGTTTCAAGATTCAGGGTTCAACATGAAAAGATGCCAAAGATTATCTGGAAAGAGAATTATGAAGTAAAAAATATACAGAACAATATTATAGGTATTCCCTCAGTTTCGCTTCACAGGTGGACACAGGCGGACTTAAGTGAAAGTATTAGTCATGGATTTTATGTTAAAAATGGATATCTCGTAAGTAAAAATATGTGACTTGGACATCAAAATTACCATTTGAGATAAAGATTGATATTGTACTAACAGGATAATAAAAAAATGGTGACATGGCAGTGTATTTTCTTTACATTTTGTAACTATTGCTCATCTTTTTACGCTTATTTACTGTTTTGAACTTGTGACGGCTGATTTCAGCTAACGAGTAATACTTTGTAAAACACCAGTTTGAGTCAGTTACAGTCAAATCAGTGATGGGACCGGACTACCCTGTGTGCCTTGCTGTTTATCTCATTTATTATACAGGATTCTCACATCAAACAGGGGGTCATGATGTGTAATATACGCTGACATTGTCTAGTGGCATTTTCATAATTTCCTCCGGATATATTAATGTACCTTGGCAGCGGTCTGTGTTCTCTGGTGCACTTGTAGTTCATCCTTTTTCTTCTTTTGTCCCCTGATGTTAACGATATTGTCCTGTGAGTATCAACTCATAGCTTTGAATCGTAGGTAACGACCCAAACTGCCTTCTTAGTGTTGTTGTGCAATGTTATGGTTGTTTTGTAGTGTAAAGAGAAAGATAATTTGGGAGCAATAATATGTGGGTTCGTCAACATGTGGCACCGACCCTTCACCTCTTATCTTATCACAACACGTGAGTGAAGCCATGTGTGTTACAGGGCAGTGGCTGCAGATAAAGCATGACCCTTTCCCCCTCTCTCCTTCCTCAGGAATATTTCAGTTGACCATCGAATGGCTGAAGTGAGAACTCAGGAGTACCTGGGGTAGGTTCTAGATATGGATTTGAGATCAACACTTCTGGTCATTGGAGGATCTGCATGCTCGTTCGAACTGCTGAACACGATCGTCAGATTGCTGCCAACGCCAGAACCCGCCCGCCAGAAAGCCTGGAAGTGGAGGAATATCAGCACTTCCTTAGCGCACAGCTCACTGACGGGAGCATGGACAGTTTTATGGTGCGTAAACGATGCGTGCGTGACTCAGGGTTGTAATTCCGTTTTCATTTCACATCACTGATCCTCTTCCTGCGGTCTGCCTCTCTCTCTCGCCATGCAGCTTCTACCTCGAACCTCAGATGGCGAAGGACCTGATCTCCTCTCACTCCTTGCTCTCCCACAGTCTTGTAGCCGTGTCTACAGGTGACGCTTTCACTTACATACACAAACACCTGAGCTTAAACTCAAACTTGCCCAGCAACAGTCATCATCATATCATATTTTTTAACTCAGAATTGAGTTTTCAGTGAGAATATTTGTTTGTTCTATATTACTTTGAATGTGAACACGCTTAGACTCAACTCATACAGCCTACTTTCTCCCCCAGGTTACTTCATCCGTGACTTCTTGGACGTGGCCTTGAACCAATCATTCAAACTGTCCTGGGAAGTTCTCCTCCACCATTCTGTGGTAAAAAAAACAACTTTACACCCTTTTTTCTTTACAGATCAAACAAAACAATTAGTAATAACTTGGCAAAGCTCTTAACTTCTAGAGTATCAATGATTACATTGTAAGATTGTCTGACACGTCGGTGTGAATGAGTAGCTCAGCTCAGGAAACTGCACCGTCATCTTTCACTGTTATTTGTCCCTCTGTGGCGTTCGGCTGGATTTATGTGACAGCTTCACCTCTGAATAATGCAGAGAGGCGGCTGAGGTCTTGACCTGATTCACCTCCAACAGTTAAACCCAACGCTTCCTTAGTTACCTGATTCAGATGCTGTTGGGAGTTTTGTTTGGATGTTTTAGTACAACTTTTGGGTTGCCAGATTGTGACAATACCTGAGAGTTTGACTGAACCATTAAAACTGTGTTCTCAGGTGGTCTCGTGTTTCGGTTTGGCCGTGACGTCCCGCCTCTATCTGGGCTTCGCTGTGGTGTCCCTGCTGGTTGAGATCAACTCAGTCTTCCTCCATATTAGACAGCTCCTCCTCCTGTCGGGGCGGAGGAACAAGCCGGGGCCTGAGGCCGCAGCCCTTTCCCCTTCTGTGACCTACCACACGACCAGCTGGCTCAACATGGGAACGTAGGTGGCTGAGTGATTGCCTGAATGGAGGGTTGAGAAATAAAAGCTCACAAGAGAAGCTGATACTAAGATCTTTAAATTTTAACTTAAGGTTAGATCAATAGCGTTTGACTCAAAAACTCTTTAAAAGAAGTTGACTTAGCATCTGGGTCTGAGAAGAGAAGCAAAAGGGGAAGTGCCTTAGAGGAGCATTCTTTGAAATGGCCAGCAGGCGGCAACTCACTGCTTGCAAGGTTGTATAGAAATCTATGAGGACATTACTCAAACTGTCACTTCCTTTATTATCTCAGTAAATATTTTCCAAATGTTATATATAGCGTGATCATTACTACATTATATAGAGTATTGAAAGTATTTCCTATGACCTGATCAGGCTTTTCACATATTCACAGTCTCACAGATTTCCTGTGCCTGCAGGTTTCTGATGTTCCGTGTCGGGACCCTGTGTTGGATGAGCCGCTGGCTGGCAGGTCACAGTGAACAGCTGCCCCGGCGTGTCCTGATGATGGGGGCGGCGGGCCTGAGTGTCATCTCCACAGGGACCATTGTGCTGTTCTACAGACTCCTCAGGGCCGACATCCTCAATAACACCCACAGCACCAGCAGGAGCCAGTAGAGGGAAGCAGCGCTGCCGATTGTCTTTTCTACCTCATGATGTGGTTGATTCAAACCACCGTAAACTCAGTTTTATTTACATTGACTGGAGAAAGTTGTGGGGCATCAAGAATCACACACAGGCAGCCTTCAGTCCCGATATGTTCTCTATAAACTGTATTCTCTGTTTGTATGATCATTATGAGTCAATCCAAGAAATCCCACATTATACATTCACATAGTCTCTGTGTTGACAAGGAGAAAGAGGTGCAACAATGCTGAACAAAAGGTTTTACTGACTACTTGCTTTATGAAACAAGCAGCACACAGCAGCGTGTCACTGCTTCACATCACATCAGGATCCGTTTCTGCTGGAACAAAGTGACCAGATTGGGACCTTTGCAGTTTGTGATGGTTTGGACTTCTTCTGTGACGCACGGCAGGAGAATCCGATCCGTTCTGGACTCTCTCTCATAATATGGACACGTCTTCAGGTGCTCCGACATGGACGGCATTTCTTTAAAGCACCATGTGTCCACAGGAGAAAACAGAGAGCTGAACTGCCACACCTGCAGGCCCAGAGAGAGAGAGACATATCTGAACCCTGTATTCAGTCCTGATGGTGCCTGTCTTGCCTCATAACCACTGACTTTAATCTTACCATTTGCTTCACCCTCCACTTGGCTCCTCCATGTGAGTAGGTCTTCTTCTCCCAGCAGAGGGTGACCATCCCTCTGTCCTGCAGCAGAGAGGAGCACACCTGCCTCATGAACCGGGACACCAGAGCCAGCTGGGACAGGGACAGGCTGTCCAGGAAAGTAGCCACGTGGCACAGAACCTCATAAGGCAGCGAGCTCAGAGTGTCCTCCCCTCCACCTATCTGACCTCCTCTCCTGCTTCGGGCGGCAGAGGTGTCCACTGATCTCCTGGGCGGCTGGGAATCACCACACAAAGAGTCTGGGGTGGTGGGATAGAGTCTAAAGCAGCCCTGATCCTTACTGAAAGTGAAGCAGATCTAAACGTTAACTTCCCAGCACTCGATCGTCTCACACGTTCTTTCCGACAGCTCTACTTGACTTGAACTAATCAAAAGTTGTTCATTATTGAAAACACCTTCAGCAACGTAAAGATGAAATCGGAGTTTTATCTCACTCGTAGGCGACGTCGGCCTCGTGTGTGGAGGGCTGGAACCTCCGCTGGCTGTAGGTGCAGCCCAGATACGCCAGCGGGCATCTCTGCTCGAACCATCCATTCACACACATCTGGATGTCACTGTGGACGTTCCTGCAGGACAGCATTTGAATACACATTTTTGGTTTGCTGACTTCCCTTTACTTACTTACTTTAAATACGTGATGTCAATATAATTCTTTACAATAAAATGTGGAAAGCTTTAAGAAAAAAGAAGCCCTACTTGTAATGTTTTCCAAATTCTCTGCGCTGGAAGGTGTGTCCGCAGAGGAAGGTGAAGGCGGAGCTGGCTTTATGGTGCCGACTGGTGACGCCCTCCACCTGCAGCTGAAGGTGCAGCTCCAGAGGTTTTCCGGTTGTCAGGTCCGCCAACGAGGTGTTCCTCCGAAAAGGGGAGGACAGGAAGTTGTAGGTCTGAGTGCCTTCGTCTTGTAACAGACCGTCTGTGCAGACGCTCTCTGCAATGAGGTGACCCCTTAGTTCCTTCTCCAGGCAGCACAGCAGAGACGCCTGTGGAGAACATCAAACGCTCCATGTGATCGTTATTCAGTCTCCTGGCTTTGAAACCATCAAATTTACACGCCTTGATTAATTGGCATGTTTTAATATATATTGATATATTTATACAATGAACTGGGTTAATGACAACTTTCATTATTTGTTGATCTTCACAGAATATTGACCTGAACTTCCTCCCAGATTGGCATGTCATGCTCTGCCACCCCCAGGTCGCTGGTGTCCACTGCCCGGCTCTCCCTCTTGTAGAAACTAGGGTTGCGGATGCGGCCCTGCTTGGCAGAGAAGCTGGTTGGGACTGTGAAGGCGCGAGCGGCGATAATTTTCATCGGTCCTGCATGTCCATAAAAATATTTCTCCCTCTTCGTATTTGCAGCAACACTGGAGGAGGATGTGGAGGGTTCCCAGCATGCACTGCTCCCCTGTTTGCAAGAGCTTGATGCTGTGGCACCCATGCAGGTCTCTGCTGTCTCTGTATCTTCCTCCTCCACGTTGAACAAATCTTTCCTTTCAGCCAGTTCCTTTCCTCTTCCATTTTCTGCTGCCCTTCCAGCCTCCCTGCAACCGCCCTCTGCCATACTGAACATGTGCTCCCAGGTGCTGTAGTTTTGTAACAGCTCATGACTAACCCCTGATTCCCAGGCGATAGCCTCTCTCTCCTCTTGGGTTAGCTCTGGCTCAGACTGAACCTCATCATCTTTTAAATCGCTGCCATTTAACATGCTGAAAGACTCCCAGATATGATCCTTGGCTTTCTTTGCAGCTGCCAATGCTGCTGCCTCCTTCTCCAAAGCAACCTTCCTCTGTTTCTCTCTCTCCTCCCTCTCTTGCTCTTCCTCCTCCTCGCCCACACTCCTGACGAGTTCAGGGAACAGTTTCTTCATTTTCAGAGAGTGAAACAGGCGGTTCTGGTCTTCCAGAGCCATGGCCAGGTCCAGACAGCCTGCCTGCTCTCGTTCCTTGAGCAGGTTCTCATGCAGTTCTGTGTATGGATATGAATGGGCGTCATTTGCTGGCCAGCGGTTCCACTCCATGGAGCAGCACACCACGCTGGCCGGACACACCTGGAGGTGCGCTGCCTGCGAGGAGCGGGTCAGGTGGACGGGGCAGCCGTAACCAGCGTTGAGGCAGGGCACCCTGACGTTGGGACAGAGCAGCATGTGATCCTCCTCTT
>CAAKHC010013702.1:0-12608 GCA_901007825.1 Macroramphosus scolopax | reverse complement strand
GAGGTAGACTCCTAAAAGTTACCTCTACTGATCACCGTGTTCATCCAGTTCCAGGCAACAGACATACTGACACTTAAAGCAGCGTAAGGAGATGGAGACCAGCCCAGGAAGGTCCTTGCTACTGTCGCTTATGCTATAGCATCCCCCGGTGCAACCCATGCGGGGCACGGACCGAGAGGGCCATAGATGTCTGATCACTGAACACAGCTACCGTTGAGACTGGAGGCTGTAAATCGGAAGCACCTGCCTGGCACATCATCACAGTTGGAAAACGAGACCACAAAGGGTAACGCCTCAGGTCCCCTGGCAGTACAGTCACCAGTGCCGGCGGCACCATCAGATCTCTATAGGTGTCTGCCTTTGATCTCTGTGAGTTCCCAGAGGAGAGTGGGGAGACGCTGTCAAGCTCCTGTTTCTCTTTCAGGGGGAAAAGAATCAGGATGAACCTGTCTGGAAATCTCTGGATGGAAGAGGCAAGTGGTCCAACATGACCCCGGGAGCGGATCTGGAATTTCCTGAGTTTCATCAAGTTTCTGTCTCACTGGCCACACATCGACTGCAGCAACAACAAAAGTGTCTGTGTCAGGCTGTTCTGGGCCTCAGTGAGACTTGCACAGAATAGGTCAGTTGCCTGCACAAAGAGGGCCTGGCCGGCGTGCTCCAGTCCAAAGCATGACTCAGGGCAGACATGGGAATCAAAGCTTCTCCTTTAGCCTGTCAGGCAGATGGACACACTCGAACACAACACAAGATGACAAGACTCCTGCTAAGCTAATGCTAGTTTGAATGTTAACTCCCCGTAGTGTACAGGCATTTAGATGCTGTATATTTCATTGAAGAACTACGGGAGCCAATTGAGTGCACAGTGCGTGTTGGCGGACGAACGTGGTTCATTGCTGTGTTGCTGTGAAGGAGCAACTGTTAAGATGTGACCCACGTATCTGTCAAAGTCTTATATGGATTTCACGGTTTGAATATCACTGCAGCCCCAAATAAGTAGTATTCGCTAAACTACTGAAGGCTTTCTTTACCATGAATAATTTACACTTGATTTTTAAACAATGACAGCCTCTTGTCAGCCACATAAGAAGGAATTCACTTCAGCATAAAAGAGTTCTGTACACCGAAAATCTGCATTTTAAACCTGGCAATGCAGAAATCTAAAGTCCCGAAATATGGATTCATGTTGCTCAAAACTGAGCATGAAATTTACTTTCTGAAATTGTTTGCATTCCCCATCTTTGTAACATACAACAACCTCTGGTTAAAGGTTTTGGTGATGTGTAAAATATGAGACCTGATCTTAAGTTGTTTTACCTTTGAATTCATAAAATATTGCCCACTGAAACTGAATTATATTCACCTGGAAGACCAGAGGGTATATTTATGTATCATAGCACCTGTTAAGAAACGCCTAAACTTACTAAAAACCTGATGGTCCAGCATCCGTATTCTGTGACTACTACTGAGAGGCTGCAGCCATCTGACATCAGTCTAGTTTTTTACTAAGATAAATGCAGTTTTGTTTTGTTTTTCCCCACAACCTTTTGTGGCGCCTTTGTGAGGCCATATACTTGTACTGAGCGCAGCCGTTTTCCTCACACACTCCTGGTTACTTATGATTCTTCAGCTGAACTGTTAAACAAACAACAACAGCAGCAGCAGCAGCAGCAGCAGCCCAGCCGCCCACACACAGCATCATCTTAAAAAGTAAAACATTTAATTAATGTAAGAGCTCTTGAGTCTTCAAAAGATGCATTACCATTATTGCAGCAGCCCATTTGTGACAAATGTTTCGTTGACATATAGCTCAGTTGATTCTCTAGCTAGAGACGCACAGTAAAGGGAGCACCTTGGGGAGAAAACAACTAAAAATTAATTGAAAAGCACTTCTTGCCAGCTCTCGGACTCTCTGTATTATACAGTGTGGCTATTTACTTTCAGTTAACTGGATGCAAATATTTAGGATTTACAATTTATCTGAAATAATGAATAGAATCCTTCAAGATACACAACCTGAAACTTCACTAGTGTAGTAACAGAAAACAGAAACCAAATGTGTTGCAGACCAGCCGGAGGCTGACAGCTGCCCTGCTCAATACCGCCATCTAGTGGCACCAGTGTGTTCCTCCCCGTGTAAAGACAGCCTGCCTGAGGGAACCAGTGGAAGTCTCCCAACATCAATGATCATCCTGACCCATCTGATTAACATCAAAAAGATTTGGATTGCTGTAAAGGCCGGACGTGTTTGAGGGCAACTGCCTCGATCAACACCACTTTTTAGTCCTCAGCATCCACTGATCTTCAGTTCAGATGGCTGTTGACTTTTTTGTCCTACCGTATACTTGATAACAGTAATTGTGTTCAATGGTTGGGCCGAGGTCAACTACGTCCCTAATAGATGGCAGAAATAAAAACCAGCAAAGCTCTAGGATCCTGAAGCAGCACAGTAAAAATAAGCAATCTAGAGTAATTCAATTTAAGACGGGAAGCAATAAACAAGGATAAACCCCACAGTGACTGAAAAGCAAGAACGCATACTATATAATCTCATTAAAAATTAGTTAAGGAGCAAACTTTTTCGGCAAGCCAACCTCCTACTGGTGCCGCAAGCATAATATAATTAACATAATTCTAATTTTCTTGGAAAAATCGGGCAAATTCTGTGTCATTTAGAAGAGTGATTCCCGTTTAATACAAAAATAACAGCAATCTTTACTTTGATTGTGTTAAAGTAATTACAATTTAAACAATATATTGAACATTTAGCGTACATTTAATCATTGTTGGATTACAAAAACACGCTGGTTATCTCAGGTTATAATATCGGAATTATACATCTGGTGCCAATTAAATGATTGTGGTGCTTCTAAACTTAACCGAATAACTGGCATGTAAACGAAGTGAATGCAAACATGCCACAGTCAACAACAGCTTGAGTGCTTACCTGCAAGATGCCTTCTAAATAAAGTTCATTCTCACAGCCTGCGTGCCAGGCGTGTCGGAAGGGCGATGGGACAGTTGACACACGTGAAATATTTAAAAAATATTATCTGTCAAGTCGAAACATAAGTAAAGTCCCCAGCATCGGTGGCGGTGTAGTTGTCAACTTGATCTGAGTCCCTCTGTGCTGCTCTGCTGCTGCCTCCTTCCACTGCGCAGCCGAAGAGCAGCAGACACAGCGAGAGGAGGAACCCCTCGTCCCCGCAGCTGGCTATGGTAGCGGACCAGCCATTACTTCAACAGCCAAGTCAAGAGCGTACCAATATCCTTTAATAAAATATAATGTTCCAAGCACATGTTGTATTTTTATTATAATTTGGATATTATTTGGTGTTGTGTATTTTCCAAATGATGTAGAGTAGTCCAGGAACAATATCTCATACATACTCCTGGACAGTAGGTGGCGTACGCGACCTATAACCCGTCAAAAAAAAAAAAACTAAGAAGAAGAAGAGAACGTCAACAAGGGTGTCTTCCCGCTTCCCGTAAAATAGCTGATCAATAACAAACAGTCACATGTGGCAACTTCGTGAGTTAATAAAATGATTAAGACGGAGAAGATTCTACACTTGAAGAGCTGCCGAGGGCGGAAGGTCCGCGTGGTCCGGGAACATTACGTGAGGGAGCGGGTCCCCTGCTACAGCGCTCTGTGTCAGGCGGATTGTGTGAACGGTAAAGTCCTCCGTCAACAGTCAACACTGCCAGACAGTAAACACAGTCAACACTGCCAGACAGTAAATAACAGTCAACACTACCTGACAGTCAACACTACCTGACAGTCTACACTGCCTGACAGTCAACAGACTTCCAGGTCGAGCGACAGTCAACACCTGCTAACACACAACAGCTGCTGTTGTAGCTAACAGCAGGACGAGAAGCGACTGGAATGTTTGCTGATGTGACACTTTCTTTGACATCAGAGCCAAGTTTGCTAACTTCAGCTATTAATACAACAAACGTTAATTGACTATTTCATTATTTTTATTTCAACATGTACTGTCGGCAATATGTACTTAAAGTATAACACGTGTAGTGCTTTAATTCAAAATGACCCTATTTATGCTGTTAAATGCATCATATTTTATCATTGACATGTACACATTGACATGTACACAAAGAAGAGCTCATTTCAAAACATGATTCCGTTGAATGGTGTTACATAACAATGCATATAACAGTGTAAAAGATGTTTCCATGTATAAGATGTTTCTCTAAAAGGTTTTCACATCAGCTGAC
Source organism: Macroramphosus scolopax (assembly GCA_901007825.1). Taxonomy (NCBI): domain Eukaryota; kingdom Metazoa; phylum Chordata; class Actinopteri; order Syngnathiformes; family Centriscidae; genus Macroramphosus; species Macroramphosus scolopax. Next base: position 8,369 of record CAAKHC010013702.1, on the reverse strand, counting down.
AGAAATGCCAAAACTGATATTTCTGTGAAAGCCAAATACTATATGAACTAACATGTAGGGTTGTATGGCAGTCCAGTTTATGATTATGACCATAGTGACAGCTGTCAATACTGAGTCAGGCTGCATATCGTCTCACAGAAATGATCCATGCAGCAGACATGTTTAACTTTCTGAAAACGACATTGAATCTTCCATTTAACATTTTCCATTTAGCAGGCTTTTGAAGATTGACCTGCTGTAGAAATAAAAACATGTAGACTGTTTATGGTCAAATAATTGGGTTCTTTCATTAAATTTAACATAATTTTTGATAATCCTCTTCAATGAACGCTGGCTCTTGTAAAAATTGCATTGTTTAGTGATACATTGTTATTGATAAAAGGTGATCATTGGTACAGTATATAAAGAAGTACAACTCTGTGAAACTCGACTTATATATAGACTTAATGAAAATGTTTGTATCTTGGCCACAAGATCTGCAGTGTCTGGGTGACTTTATAACTTTAACTTTCCAAACAGATGGCAAGTTGTTGCCAGGAGATTTAAAGCACTATGTGGTGCCTGATGTCGGGGTGGTGGTCGACTACCTGGAGATCTTGGAGTTCAGAGAAATTCAGGGCATCGTCTTCACCCAGACTTCCTGCCAAGCATTACAGCACAGCAAAGGACGCAGGTACATTGGCAACATGCATACAATTGTTTAATATAGCTTTGTTAAAGACCCACTGCAGACATTACGTCTACGATATGTTGTTATGCCTCTGTGTTGGTAACAGCTTTGACCTGGGGAACTACAGTTGTGTGAAAAAGTGTTTGCCCCCTTCCTGATTTCTTATTTTTTTGCATGTTTGTCACACTTAAATGTTTCAGATCATCAAACAGATTTGAATATTAGACAAAGATAACACAAGCAAACACAAAATGCAGTTTTTAAATGAAGGTTTTTATTATTAAGGGGGAAAAAATCCAAATCTCCATGGCCCTGTGTGACAAAGTGATTGCGCCAGTTCCTCTAGCCACACCCAGGCCTGATTACTGCCACACCTATTCTCAATCAAGAAATCACTTCAGTAGGACCTGCCTGACAAAGTGAAGGAGACCAAAAGATCCCCAACAGCTGGACATCATGCTGCCATCCAAAGAAATTCAGGAACAAATGAGAAACAAAGTAATTGAGATCTATCAGTCTGGAAAGGTTATAAAGCCATTTCTAAAGCTTTGGGACTCCAGCGAACCACAGTGGGAGCCGTTATCCACAAATGGCCAAAACCTGGCACAGTGGTGAACCTTCCCAGGAGTGGACGGCCGACCAAGATGACCCCAAGAGAGCAGCGACGACTCATCCAAGAGGTCACAACAGACCCCAGAACAACATCCAAAGAGCTGCAGGCCTCACTTGCCTCAGTTAAGGTCAGTGTTCATGACTCCACCATAAGAAGGAGACTGGGCAAAAATGGCCTCCACGGCAGAGTTCCAAGACCAAAACCACTGCGGAGCAACAAGAACATAAAGGCTCGTCTCAGTTTTGCCAGAAAACATCCTGATGGTCCCCAAGACTTTTGGGAAAATCCCTCCAATGTGGCTGAATTACAACAATCCTGCAGAGATGAGTGAGCCAACATTCCTCCACAGCTGTAAAAGACTCATTGACAGTTATCACAAACACTTGATTGCAGTTGTTGCTGCTGAGGGGGCCCAGCCAGTTATTAGGTTTAGGGGGCAATCACTTTGTCACACAGGGCCATGGAGGTTTGGATTGTTTTCCCCCTTAATAATAAAAAACTTCATTTAAAACATGCAAACATGCAAAAAAATAAGAAATCAGGAAGGAGGCAAACACTTTCTCACACAACTGTATGTTTGTGTGTTGTCTGTCGTTCTGTCCGTTCCTTCTGGTGAGTGCAATACCTCCTAATTGGTGGTCAAAGTTCACTGTGATAACACAAAACACATTTTGGCCGTAACTGAAATTAGTTTGCTGACCATGACAACAATTTTAAAGAAAACAATACTTGTTTTACAGACTTGGGCAGACATGGATGTGAACTTAAGGGTTGCCAGAGGCATTCATTTCTATTTTCCACAGCAAAGTCATAACAACCTCATCAAAATACAGAAAATTACATTACTTTATTCTCTCTCATTGAAAAAGTGGATTCTGAGACTGGGACATGATTTGCTGAAAATGATGTGATGTCACACATCCTGCTTGTCGGTTCACCTCAGCAGTGCACCTCCTGAGGTCACGACCTTTATTCCTGAATCACTTTTGAATTAAGCTCCTAATGAAAACCTACCTACACAAGAATGTAAAGAGTTGGCAGGGGTCAGCCTCATTATATCAAAGCTTTGCTGATGAAGCTAAATGAGCTCCGGCCTGTGACTTGAATATCTCTCCCACACAAACACACAGGAGTGCTTCTGACAAACTTGATGAATATTGTTAAATAAGGAGTCCCACGTGACCTCTGGTTCCATTCCAGTTTGTTTTTGATTTCTGCTTACGATGCTGTTCTAAGATGTTGCATCATTAATACGATGAGGCTTCACTTTTAAAAATGTTTGGTAGAAATAGCTGGTGGAGCAAATGCTGATGCCACACTGTGTCAGTAATTGCAGATTTCCATTTTACTTCAACCCAGGGGTTAAAGTCTAAGATGATGGCCTTGCCCTCAGAAAAGGCCTGTCATAAGGCCCCCCAGGCTCGTTAGTTTCGGTGGATGCCTACGGGTTCATTATTATTTGACCCCATAGACAAAGGACAATTCCATTTTATTTGTATTGCCAAAAATCACAAATAAATTGCCTCGATGGGCTTAGACCCTTGAATCGAGTGAGGGAAAAATGTGGGGAGGGGTAGAGCATGCAGAGTTAGTAACATAAATCAATGGGATATGAATCACAGAGAGCAGTGCATCATGGGAGTCCTCCCAGGAGTCCTGGCCTATAGCAGAATGGTTCAGGACGAGCCTGACTCGGCCCTAACTATTGACTTTATCAAAGAGGAAGGTTTTAAGTCTGCTCTTACATGTGGAGAGGGTGTCCAACTGAATGAACTCTTTGAGATATGATGATGCTTGACCTTTCAGGGCTTTGCTGATTGAACCGAGGTAGCCAAACGATTCTGTTTGAAGAAACCTCAGACACATTCAAGGTTCTGTCCTCAGGCGTTTGTTTGGCTCTGATTCTGGGAAAGTGGGAAAAATTTAAAAATTTCCCCGAACTCGTAAATGTCTGAACTATATCTTTAATCAAATATACACATTTAGACTATTCTCAGTGACGTCCGTCTGATAAGTGAATATTACTAATGTAATGTTCTTTCACTTTCTATTCACTGAGGCTCCCCTGAGGAGGTTCAGCTCCCACAGTGAAAACCTTTACTTTAACATCCAGGAAAGCCACAGGAACAAGCTCTGTGTGTGTGATGCTAAGCTAAGCTAAGCTAAGCTAACCTCCCCTCCCTACTAGTTGCAGCTTCATAGTTCCTGTGCAGACATTAGATTAGAATTAATCTTCTCATTTACCTCTTGTCATGAAATCAAAATCCAAATGAATGTTAATTGTTGTTCTGTGATTAGGATTTTAGCTGTTTCAGTGTTTTCCTGTTGTTGTGTCTTTGAGCAGGCAATACAACCGTCTGCGCAACCTGCTGAAGGACCCCCGACACGACTGTGTGCTGTTTGCTAACGAATTTCAAGAGTATTCCTACTGTCCACGGGAGAAAGGGGAGACCCAGGAAAAGTGGCAGACCAGGTGAGGGATGATGATGATGATGATGATGATGATGATGATGATGATGATGATGATGATGGTGATGATGATGATGGTGATGATGATGATGGTGATGATGATGATGGTGATGATGATGATGAGGAATACCTTCCAATCAATCTCACTGAAGCAACAGGAAGTCGGGTTTAGCAACTACAAGAGAGGCCAAAGTTTGAAATGTTCAAATCCTACACAGAGTGAAAGACTTAAATTAAATTTCATGCTCAACAGCCGATAAAGGATCGATACCACTCTTACATCTGGACAGTTGATATGAATCTGTAACCGAGATCATACAGGAAAGATGGTTTCTGCTGGCATCTATCTGAACCCTGGAGTCCTTCTTTGAACATCTCCTTTCTATATAAGAGTATATATATTGAATCCATATAAGTTGTTGGCTGTTTGTACTGAGCTCACTGTGTGTTTGTGTAGGTGTGTGTACTCTGCAGCAGTTTGGTACTACAACCACCTGGCTGGTATGAAGGATGTATGGATGATCACAGAGGACCAGGATGCCATCGCTCAGTACAGCGGCCTCAACTCTGGAGTGTTTGTCATCTCTGTTCAGGTACACAGAACCTTGATCAGTCTGCAGACACTGCACATGCAGCAAGTATAGTTACACATTTTACTGTCTGAAATGTTTATAGGATATTAAATTTAAAAGAACTAGTAATGGGGGGGGACCTCTCATTGCATAACGATCATTGTTGTTATCAATTATAAACTGCATGCTTGTATGTTAATCCCATGAAACAGAGTTTTCCATCACTGAACGCGTGATCACATTCCTGTTAGGCATCAAGTACCTGTCTTACACCTGTTTTACGTGTTTCTAAAACGTCTTCACCCGTGTGTTTTTCGGCAGGATTATTTGCAAAACTTCGGGCTGGAGCTGCAGGCAGCCCGTGACCTGTACAGCTCCATTTCTCAGGCACTGCAAGAGAAGGAGTGTGAGAGCACGGAGAGAGAGTACCCTGAACATCTGCCTGCTGAAGTCCTGGAGGCCGGGATCAAGTCTGGACGCTACATTCAGGTACAGTGCAGATCCATCTAACTTCTATAAAATGTTTCTGTAAGAATACTGAATATGTGTGTCGATGAGGATATTATATTGTACTGGAGTACCAGGCCTCCGAAGCTGTTCGACCATCCAATGAAAATGTTTGTTGCAATGGACTACCTACTGTATATTATGTGGTGTGTCTCCTCTTCTTCAGGGAACTCTGAACGTCAACAGGCACCGGGCGCAGAATGAAGCTTCAATCACAACAGAGGATTTGTCAGACAAGAAAACAGGTGCAATACCAGAGCAACCAGCACAACATGTTCTTCAGAAATAGATTGATGCAAACAAAATGAAATAACAACATAAGTGATGTCTGCTTTTGATCCGTTCTCTGCACTCTGCTTCCCGTGTCCTTGTCTTCTCTGCTGTTTGTCTGTGTGTCTGCTGCAGATCTGAGAAACGAGGTGCTGGTGTACAGTTCTAAGAATCGTAACAGAGCCGTCCATGGCGACGCGGTCGTGGTGGAGCTGTTGCCACAGAGTGAGTGGAAAGGGAAGGTCACAGCGCTGACTGAGGGGCAGGTGGACGAGAAGAGTGGAGAGGGCAGCAACAGTAAACCCATGCCGACAGGTGGGAATGAAGTTAGTCCTCGTCTGTTTGTCTTTTCGTTGACAGAATATCCTCAAAAAGGTTCTCAACAGTTCTCAGAAAGAACAGTTACTATTTGCTGCTGATAGCGCCACTATGGGGTCAATTATAAAGCACTAAGCCCTGTTCAAAACTATGAACTATGAGGTTTAAGGAGCAGAATCTTTCACTGGACACCCTGACCAGGTCCGTCCTTCCATGCATGCATTATCTGTTTTTTGCATCATCCACAGCCTCTTGCCAACACGCAGCATCTGCAGCACATAAATCTTTCAATACATTTCAACACCACAATAGCATGTATCATATAAGTGTCTCACTATTATAACTTGCAGGCCGCGTTGTTGGGATCCTGCAGAGGAACTGGAGGGACTACGTGGTAACTTTCCCTCCCAGAGACTCCACTCAGTCCCAGAGCAGGAATTCCCAGCGCATCCTGGCCGTGCCCTGGGATCACCGCATCCCCAAGATCCGCATCAGCACACAGCAGGCTGATGCTCTGCAGGTCTGGTTTCCTTTCTCTGGTTGCTGCTTTGAATTTATATATTCGCTTAATTCTTTTAAAAATGTCAGTCCAACATGTATTACTGGATTAAAGAATGGAGACAGTTGATGGAAAGGAGCAGGAATTTTCTCCAACACAAACCAGAATTCTTATATTATATTTGTTATTGGAGAAACGTTTGGTTTTATTTTTTACCTGTGCTGTTCACAACATTGATTATTCCAGTGTGCCGCCTTCCAGACAAACTTGGGTGGACACTCGATGTCTCCAAGGCATCACTTGGCATGTTAGAGCCTCTTCTGTCCTTCCTCTGATCTACACTGACTCTCCACACACCGACCTGATAACAACATTCAAGCACAGTGTCATTGGAATCATCTCTCTGGTGGCCTGACAGATGCAGAGGTCATGTATCGGTAGAACATGGAGGATTACAAACATGATCCTCTGGTCTCATCATGGATGAGGTTCTGGGGTTTAATCCTGCCGAGGGTCTCAACTTAACATTCTCCTCTGGACAACAATCAACCGATGCTGCTCTTGTTCATGGACTCGATAGATAATGTTTCCTTTTACTGAATCTGTTGATGTATTTTAAAGGTCACTTGTGGTGCTGTTGAACTGTAACTACAGCAAAACAAGAGTTGAGGAGGTTAGCTAATGTATCTTGTCTGCTTCTTCTCATCCCAGGATCACAGGGTGGTGGTGCGCATTGACTCATGGGAGAGCACGTCGCTGTATCCTAACGGACACTGTGTGCGGGTTCTGGGTCGGGCCGGTGAGCTTGAGACGGAGGTCCAGACTATCCTCATAGAGAACTGCATCCACGTGCCTCCGTTCTCTGAAGCACAGGTCAGAGAAGAAACCATTATTTTAAGATTATGCTAGATCCTGGATTATTTTGTTGCCCACTTGGAGGCACACACGTACCACAAGCTGAATAACTGATCTTCTGATGTGTGTTTGCTCTCAAGGTAACAAATGTCTGTAAACAACAATCACTGACTGGCTTAACTGGTGTTTAAGCCACTTACTGCAGGTAGTAAACAGCTGCGGTAGACGTGTGTGTTAATCTTTTATGAGAATATTCATGCAGCATGTTTGTTGTTGTGTTTTGTTGAATGTAAAATGTGTCTTACCAGTGTTGGTCAGTCTTTTTTTTGTTTCTGCTGGTCTTCAGCTGAAAGAGATGCCTGTCAGCTCCCCTGAGAAGCCGTGGAGAGTGAGTCCTTCGGAGGTGGCGGAGCGGCGGGACCTCCGAGAGAGCCACCTGGTGTTCAGCATCGACCCGCAGGGCTGCGAGGACGTAGACGACACGCTGTCAGTGCGCAGCCTCCCCGGAGGGAAGCTCCTGGAGCTGGGGGTCCACATCGCTGATGTCACCCACTTTGTCCTGGAAGGCTCGCTCACTGACTTGGAGGCACGTGCAAGGTAACTGGTTAATTAACCCTCGGTGCTCCTGCTGTATAAAACAACGGGACCAGAATCTGAATATTCATTTACTAAACTTTCTCGTCGTTATTATAATTCTGTCTCTTCCCAGGGCTACGACCTACTACCTGGCAGACCGCAGGTATGACATGCTGCCAGCAGTCCTCAGTGCAGATCTCTGCTCCCTGTTGGGAGGAGTCGACAGGTCAGTTTACTCCACCTGTTTCTATTTAACTAGCACACATCAGGAACACATCAGAATCCACTGTCTGTACATCTGTATGGATGTGTTTACCCTCACATTCAGGTATGCCATGAGCGTGCTTTGGGAGCTCGATGCACGCACCCTCGCTGTCACCAAGGTGTGGTACGGCCGCACACTCATCCGCTCCTCCTATCAGCTGCACTATGAGCTGGCCCAAGCCCTCCTCAACGGAGAGCAGGCTGAGGTCCCGGAGCTTTCCCTGCTTTCCTCCACTGAGAAGGACCATAAGTTAGTTGAGCTCACCCAGGCTCTTGAGAGGCTGACACATGTGGCCAGACACCTCCGGGCTCAGAGAGATCTGGGCGGTGCACTGGAACTGGAAGGGGTGGAGGTATGACTGGTTTGTCCTGATTGTATTATTCTTTCCTTCTTTTTTCAAAGTATGGAACTACCCTGGAACTACTCATATTCAAGTCAAGTCTCTGTCCTTCCCAGGTGCGAGCCCAGCTGGACGAGGAGAAGAACATCACAGCCCTGGTCCCTCGTCAGCCCCTGGAGGTCCACGAGACAGTGGCTGAGTGTATGATTTACGCCAACCACTGGGTGGCGCGCAAGATCCAGGAAACCTTTCCTCACCAGGCCCTGCTGCGGCATCACCCGCCTCCTCGACAAGAGTTCTTCAGCCAGCTGGTGGACAGTGCCAAGGCCCGGGCCTTCACCATCGATACCAGGTTTCTTTCCTTTCGCATGGACACGATTAGACCTGTTTGTTTGTTTGTTTGTTTGTGTTTTAC